>DF359233.1:5291-36914 GCA_000787875.1 Solanum virginianum | reverse complement strand
ACATGATGTCACCATGTAGGAACCAGAGCCCCACTTGATCATCCTCCTCCACGTGGCTAGTACGACATCTCTCAAGCTCTTTGGTGAGTCCTCTATTTCAGGGATGATGTTTATGATCTCATACTATGTTCTAAGACTATCATTTCTTTATGTATATGTTGACTATGAGGGTGAGCCCGGTAGCTTGTCATGGACCCCACTAAGTATCTAAGTTGTAGAGGTGTTGTTGGATATGTTTTGTATTATGCTATGAGCTTTGACTCTCTCTTATATTTAGAACATAGTGACTAATTGCCTTCCCTAACACTATGCTATTTTGCACTTATCCTTGTCAACACTAATACTTTTATGAATTGTTCCCTTTCACACATTTTGAATCTTTTTGGGTGTATTCACATACTACTGACACTTTTTGCCTTTTATTGTTCTCAATTCTTTTTCTTTTCAGCTCTCTTTTTGGCGTTTATTCATTTTTCTCACACCCATTTCATATTTGTCCCTCTTTCATTGTAATACTTTGATTCTAATCTTGAGTTGTTATGATTGTTTTACAATAGCCACCTTCAACTTAGGCTTTTGGCCGGAGCGGAGATACACGATGTCCTACTGATGAACCACGACCACTTTTGGTAGCCACCCTGAACTTAGGCTTTTAGCCTGTGTCAAGGTGCACAATATTCAAGAAGAGACCAGGGCAAAATTCAAGATTTACACAAACAAAGGGTAGGTGACTTAGGTATTTACAAAGAAAAGGTACATATGTCGCTCAAACATTTGGATCAAGGGATACACGCTGTATTTGATTGCTCATTTAGGATAAGTGGACTATTATAAACAATGGGCTATGATCCTTTCCTAACCAACTAACCTACAATCTTAGTTAGACTAATATGGCAAGTTTTGGTTTGAAGCACAATATAAAAATCATGTAATTAAGCTCACACATACTTGACACTGATTAATACTATCAATGTAGACATTCAGATCATGCTTTTAATCACAATTTAGTCCTATCCTCTCAAAATGCACAATGTCATATACAAATCTAATATGGTCACTATCAAAACTATCTACAAGCACGTCATCCAAAAATAACTACAAAAATAGAGGGGTATTATTTTTCAAGGGGTATCATTGTTCAAGGTAAATCAATATCAGTAAAATATGCTACTAATACTACCTGTACACCCTAAACATGCCAGTTCAACAGAAAGTAAATGACCTTAGGGAAAGAACACATGTAAGAAAACCTAGTTCAATAGAAAGTAAATGACCTTAGGGAAAGAACACATGCAAGAAAACCCTGCGAACTCAAAAATATGAGTGGATATTGGCCTTAGTTACTCAGACTTCTCTAAGGCTTATAATTACCTACAGACTATCAAAAACATTTTGCATTGTCTTCAATACACCAAAATAAGTCCAAAAACACATATAAGGGTCAAAAAGACACATTGTCGGTGTCAGTGTGGGACTCACCACGCTGAACCTCCTGGATGGTCTCCTCTGTTGTGGCAGCCTATAATGATGGTCCAGCACCCTACGCTATCTCATGCTCATGTGCGAGATGCATCTCCTTATCTAATATAGAAGCCCATCTAGTGGTATCAAGTTGCTGGAACTCCATCCTTTGGGTGTGTCGTAATACTGCCTCTAGATTATCTTTGCCAGTACGTCGCATCTTCGAAGAGGTGGGAATAGTGGCCTCCTCAGCAAATAGGTCCAACATCGATAGAGTAATGGTAGGCATAGAAATAGTCAATGTGCTAGTGCTGTCGCTCTCTTCTTCTCGCAAAGCTGGTGGATCACCATCTGGAAAATAGAAAGGTTAGGAGCCTGAGTGGTACCGAGGCGATCCTCAAACTCCTCTCACATGCATCTATCCAGCTATGAAAAACTCTTATCCGCTAATCAAAGGTGGCTATGTAGTGCTTTTTTATGTGCTCCCCTAACTCAGTAGTGGCCTTGTGTACCCAAGGTTTGATGTGCTGAACTAACTAGGACTTACTCTAAGCCTGGTGCTGTACCAAGACCTAAGTAGACTCCACAGATATGTAAACCATACTTGTGGGCTGAGGACGTGTTGACACGACCTATGGTACAGTGGAGGATGTGGAAGTAGGCCCCATATTTATCTTATCACCTATCGATGAGGCTTTCTCAGATGCAGCAGCAGCAGTAGGGGCAGCCTCAAGATGTGGAGGATCAGTAAACATCTCTGGGAGTCTGACAGTGGGATATCGTGCTCGTGAAGGTGCAATAGGATCCTCATCGGCCTTTATCAGGTCAACATTCTGAGTACACTGCACATCTATCATCTAGTCGATGTTGAGGATAATCTTTGGCCCTGCATCAATACATAGCCTGTGAACTAGGTAAGAAAAAGGAATGGACATCAACCTCCGAAATGCTCGATCGTGGATCTCCTCTACAATGCAGTAAGTAAAATCAATATCATAACTAGCTATTATACCAACAACTAGTATGGCACAATCTAGCATAAGTGTGTTATCTGCCTAGGTCTGCCAAATGCGCGTGCATGCTACGACCCATGAAAACTTGGCTGTGAAGTTGAGCGAGGACTTCATAATTGGCATGAGGCTGGACACCCAGTTAGCATCCATGCCTCGCTTGGCTATATACCCTGCAACCTATGAAAGTAAGGTTGCCTTTTGGGTTAGGTCTTTCATCAAAGCATGGTGCCGTGCCTATCCTAGTTAGTTGTCAAACTCTGCTATAGAAACGAAGGACTAGTGCTTGGGACCCAATAAGAACTGCCAAATGGTGGCCTCTAAAATGTCCACTTACACATCTCTGACCAATGTCCGGGTTAGACATGGTTGGGTGATAAGCTTGGCCTTCTTCGAAGTTGCCTAAATAATAGTAGCAGTGTGTAAAGCATAGAACTCTTTGACTAACCTTAGGAGTACTTCCCTGATGCTGCCATGCACTCAAGTTGGTGTTAGACAAAATAGTCACAGATGGTTGGCACTACATGAAATCCAGACATCAGTATCCGGGGCTCCTCGAAGATAATCGTCATATGTCGGCCTCTGTCATCCTGCCGTATTTCATCAAGTAGATGGCACATAAATCCTTGATACACCCTATTGTCTAGGATCCATGATTGACTTGTTCGAACTCTCAGACTTCGAACCAGACTCCTCCTCTGATCCAGAACCATCACAATCAGGGGAGCTGGACTAGGACCCCTCGCTAGAGCTGGAAAAATGTATGGAGTCGCTCCATATATGGCCTCCCTTCTCGGACTGGTGAGGATGTGCTATGGCAATCAGGGTCTTAGCTAGTACAATCTGCCAGGACACTGGCTATGTCAGTCGTGGCTTGACGCCCTCATCGAGATGGACGTCAAGTTCCTCCAAGGATCAACACATCTAAGAATCCTTTAGTTCGTCATGTAGTTTCTCTCACAATGCTCGAGCCTCTACTCATCAAGATGCATCTACTTTGGGACCCATGATACCTATAAATCAGAACATATAAGAACACATGACTCCAACGAGGTGAAAAAACAAAGGAAAACTTATAAAAAAAGTAACAGATGGATGTACGAAAGCCCATCTACGAACCATAGTGTGAACTATAGGCCGTAGAAGGCTATTGTAGAAATAGAGTAACAGTAAATTGGCTCACTAAAAATGCAACTTTGTAACCATGGGTCATAGAGTAAGGTCGTAGTTACAGACCTAGAAAATATATTTTGTAGGAATTAATACTACGAACATTGTTTACGACCTTTAGTCTAAACTACGACCTATAAACAGGTTCATCCTATTGAACTTGAAATTTTCAAGTCACTATAACCCATCTACGAGGGGCAATTATAGTCCATGAATTGAACCACAGGCTGTAAAAGACCCTAGTGATTTTGGGCATGCTGTGATTGAAAAATTCAAGTCGAAATCTAACATCAAAACATGGCTATTAACTCTAAATTTTAGCTATTGACCCAGTCAATAATGTATAAGGTAATACCAAAACATACAACCCAATAATGTCAATAGGTTTCAATAAAATACAATCTAAATTAAATCCCAACAACATGCCTAACATAGTCCAATTTTGTCAACATATACACCATATTCATCGGCCTAAATCCAACTAAAACACAAGCATATACCCAAATCCAAATTAGTCAACCCACTCCAATTTTAAGTTCCCTAAACACAACTAGACACAACGAGTCAACACTGTACATGGCATGTATTAGTCACCCCCCTCCAATTTTAAGTTCCCTAAACACAACTAGACACAACGGATCAACACTGTACATGGCATGTATAAATTAACTTAATTTGCATTTCTCAGTCCAAATATATGTTATGACAATCCTCTCAACCCTAAGTTATCAATTTTCCATTCAAAATACAAGTACAATATCTTATCACCCAACCATTTCCTCAAACACAGTGCAAAACATAAGAGTTCAACAGGTAGTGGCACTTGTACAATGAACTAGTCATGTTTTCAATCATATATGAACATTATCACAATTAATAAATTCTATTTTAATGCAAATTTTACAACTACAGTGCAATTGTCAATTTCAAAACATTTTACAAGTCTCCAAGTAATTAGGTTATGAAAGAACAATTCAAAAACTCCAATATACCCATAAACCAATGCCTTAAGCTGGAATTTGGGGGAAAAGCAAGGAGAACATACCAGATTCAATGAAAGAGAAATCAAAAACATAGATTTGGGGGCTGAAGGACCCTGGAAACTCGCTAGAATAGTATTGAGGTTGCTAAAAAGAGGTTAAAAAATGAGAGGGAGGATGGGAATTTGGGTTAGAGGGTTGGGAGATGATCAGAGGGTTTAGGGATTTTGTTTTTATGTGGTAGGTAATGGATGAAACAATGTTTTAACCTTTTTAAATTTTAATTGGGTTGGGTTACTTTTAAGGCGATTGACTTCACGAACCTTGATTATAGGCCGTGGATTGTTCTACGACCCATGATCTTGGTTTCGTGATTTCAAAATTGCCAATTTTAAACCCTAGGATCCATGAATACAAATAACAAGTAATAGAATGATCTAGAACCCATAGGTAGTGTTCGTGGATACCTGTGACACTTAGTAAAAATCTAGAAAACTTACTTAGAGTCCACGAACCCTATTCACGACCCATAATGATTTCTATGGGCTGTAAAGTTGGTTTATGGAACTAACATTCAGAAATTCTTACTTATTGGAATTGATTTCACGAGTAGTGTTACAAGCCATGGTTTAAACCATGTCCTGTGCACTGATTTGTTACCCTATAACTTTCCTGACTGTGAGTTTAAAATTTCAAGAAAAATTATTAAGCTACCTATGATCTAAAATAAAACACAAATACATGAAAACCAAACTAAGAAAGATTGGGTTGCCTCCTAAGTAGCGCGTGATTTAGTGTCACTACATGATTTAGACTACTTAGTTACTCAAACTTCACCAAGCGTCCACACTTCCATTGTCTTGATTTCATCTGTATTTTGAAAGTATGGTTTGATTCTTTGGCCATTGACTTTGAACCTCGTGTCATCATTGCTTTCTAACTTAATGACCCCATGGTACAAGACACGTGTGACCTTGTAGGGACCCAACCACTTGGACTTGAGTTTGCCAGGTCAACAATCGCAGCCTTGAATTGAACAATAAAACCAAGTCTCCTAGCATGAATTGATGGTGCTCAATGTGACAATCATGATATAGCTTCATCCTTTGTTTGTACAATGCTGAGCTCTCATATTCCTTGAATCAAAACTCATCTAGTTCAGTAAATTGGCTGAGCCTCGATGTAGAAGCATTATTCCAATACAAGTTTAGCCTCTTGAGAGCCCACATTGCTTTGTTCTGAAGCTCTGTAGGTAAGTGACAAGCTTTACCAAAAACAAGTTGGTAAGGAGATATAACTACTAGAGTCCTGAATGCAGTCCAGTACGCCCATAATGCATTATCTAGCTTTCGCTACCACTCTGTCCGATTCTTATTCATTGTCTTAGAAAGAATCTGCTTGATCTCCCTACTAGATACCTCAACTTGCCCACTCGTCTGTGGATGGTAAGGCATTGTGATGCTATGTCTTACCCTATACTTCTCTAGTAGAGCTTTGAACAACCTTTTACAAAAGTGGGAACCTCTATTGCTTATGATTTCCCGAGGAGTGCCAAACCGTGAAAAAATGTTCCTCTTGAGAAAAACTGTGACGCTCTTACCTTTATTATTAAGAAAATAATTGCATCCACCCACTTCAAAACATAGTTCATAGCAACCAAGATGTAATCACTCTGATATAAATTGATGAGCAGTCCCAAGAAGTCTATACTCCATACGTCAAATAACTCAACAACTATAATGGGGTTAAGTAGGAGCTTATGCTTTCAGGAAATTCCACCTTCTCTTTGGCTCTTTTCACATGCTTTGGTGTAGTCTTGGGCATCTTGGTGAATAGTGTGCTAGTAGTAGTCACATTGTAAGATGTTATATGCTGTCTAAATACCACTATGATGTCCCCAACTAATGAAGAATGACAAGCTTCAAGAATGCTTATCATCTCAACCTTAAGAATGTAGTAACGAATAATCCCATCCACAAAAACATGAAACAAATATGATTCATTCCAGGAAAACTTCCTTATGTAAGATATGAACTTACGATGCTTATAGGAAGTTAAATTGGGTGGCACAACATCACTGACCAAGTAATTTGCAGAATCTGCAAACCATGGTATCAAGTCGTGTGATGCAACCAATACTCTCTCATTAGGGAATGCATTATTGATCTCTAACATATTTTCAAACTTAGCCATGGCTTCATCCTTGAATGTGGATATGTGGTTAGCAACTTGATTCTTCGTCCCCTCTCGGTTAATAACCTCAAAGTCAAACTCTTGAGGAAGAAGTAACCATTGAATAAACCTTGGTTTAGTATCCTTCACTACCATCACATATCTCAATGCTGAATGATCTGTATGTAGAAATACTTTGGTTCCTAATAGATATGACTTGAACTTTTCAAACGTAAAGACTACTATGAGTAAATCTTGCTCTATGACAGTATAATTCTTTTATGCTACATTGAGGGCTTTATTGACATAGTAAATGGGATGTAACATCTTATTTTTACGCTGTCCCAATATCAAACCAAGTGCTATCCTACTTGCATCACACATGATCTCAAAGGGTTGAGTTTGATCTGATGCAACAATGATAGGTGCTATAATAAATCTCTACTTCAAACTCCCTAATGCTTTGAGACACACATCATCAAACACAAACTTATCTTCTTTCTCAAGTAGATTGCACAAGGGATGTGCAATCTTTGAGAAGTCTTTTATGAACCGCCGATAGAATCTTGCATGTCCTAAGAAATGCCTCAGACCTTATACAGATAATAGGTAGAGGAAGCTTCTCAATAAACTCAACTTTAGACTTCTCTACCTCAATACCTTTGATGGAGATTCTACGGCCTAGCACAATACCTCCCTTCACCATAAAGTGATAATTTTCCCAATTCAATACAAGGTGACACTCTTCACACACCTTCAACATTTCATGTAGATGTTTTAGACAATCCTCAGATGAATCTCCAAAAATACTAAAAACATCCATTAACATCTCAATAGTTTTCTCCACAATATCCAAGTAAATTGACATTATATATCTCTAGAAGGTGGTTAATGCATTAGACAATCTGAATGGCATCTGCTTGAATGCAAAGGTATAATAAGGACATGTAAAAGTGGTCTTTTCTTGGTCTTTTGAAGGGATAAAAATTTACTCTTTGGTTCGGGTTTTGTCCCCAAGGGAGGATTAGGGTAGGTGATATTCCTAAGTGTCTTTCCAGACTAGAGGTGAGCAATTGAGTATTGTTGGAGTTGTTTGGTTATCTTGTGCACTAGCTATGTTTATGGGTTTCATAAATAGGGTATTAAAACACTACCTTGACATATTGGTGGTAGTCACTAGTGGTGGTGCATTGATTTAACTGGAGCTTATGAATCCTTTGGGGGTAGTGTTGCAAGTCATGGATGATGAGAGGTTCTTCACTAAATATGATAGGTGTGAATAGAAGATAGCAAGAAAGTGGTTAGAACTCCTTAAGGATTATAATATGAGTGTGCATTAATTTCCCCCGACAACGCTTATGTTGTGGTCGGTGCTTTAAGTGGCCTAGCATTGTTGTTGGTGGTGGCAAAGAGGTGACTATAGAGGTCCATCAGTTCGCTAGGTAGATGGAGGGTTAAGTTGGAAGAAGTTGAGCATGGTGGTGTAGTATTCTTGATGGTTCCAAATCTTTTTTGGTTGGAGAGGTCTAGATTAAGCAAAACCTTGATTCTGTCTTAGTAGGGTTGGAAGTTTTGGGTGGAGAGATGGTAGAGTGGAGTTTGTCATCCTAGGGGAAGATAGTGGTTTATGGTACAAAGTGGACTAGGTGGGTTTAAGGGTTACAATTGAGTTTAGGATTATGAGCCCTTGTAGGATGTAGAGTAGGGTTGGTAAGGGTGCTTAAGGATTGAAATTACCTAGGGATATGGTTATTATTTATTCGGTTTTCATGCTCTTTGGTTGAGAGGATGTGTTGGTGATTCTAGTGTCATAGAACTCTTTGAAGTTGTGGGTGTTGTGGGGGATAAGTTGGCTTAGGAGATGGTCCCGGTGGAGGTAATGGATGGAAGGGATGACGAAGTTGATTGATGAGGTTGTAGTGTTCGTCAAGGCCTATTGGAAGAATCACCAAGTCGATAGTACCTCCCGGGGAGCTGGAGCAGGCATGGAAAAGCAATATCCATATGTCTTTCATTCTATTCAAGCGAATAGTATCATATCAAAACCCTTTTTGTGATTTCATGTCTCATGTTCCAGCCCCTAAGTCATTTGCATGCATTCATGTTTATATTGAAAAGGTTCATGGTGATTTTACACTTATGTTGAGATTTTGAAATTGGAGTTTTAAGTGTGTTGTTGCATTCTTTTTGGGGCTGATCTCTTTATGATTACACTTCCACTTATGTTGAGATTTTAAAAATAGTATTTTAAGTGTCTTGTTGCATTCTTGTTGGGGCTGGTCTCTTTATGGTTACTCTTCTCCTGAACATTTCTTTGACATTCGGGGACAAATGTTCCCAAGAGAGAGATATTGTAACTACCCCAAAAAGTGCCTCAAAAGTGCTCGAAATTGTAATTTTCATATATCTAAAAATTTGTGTTATTTCAAAATTCTGACTTCATATTCTTGTTTAGGGGGAAAATTGAGTGGGGAATGGGTCTAAGCCAAAATTTAGAGCAACCATAGCAAAATTTGAAATTTTAAAGCGTCAAATTCCAGTGTGTAGTGCGCATTCTTAGCGCGACACGCCTCTATGTTATTTTTGTCCAATTTTTGTTGTCCGGTCCAAGGACTTTCGGTCTTGGGCCTAAGCCTTCCTACACATGAAAATACCTATACTTAGCGATATTTTGCCTTCATATCATACAAGACATTCCCCAATACTCACTCAAATAATTAGGCTTATATTTCTCTCAAATTTCACGCGCCAAAACCCTCTCTAGATCTTAAGGATTGCACCTAAGCTTCAAGTCTCCATCTCCAACCTTCATTAAGTTCATCTCCAAAGCTAAGGTATGTGGGTTTCTTTTATGGGCCCCATTTACCCATGATGCCCAAGCTTCCTTTTACCTAAATTTGCATGATTTAAAGTTGATTTACTCATGGATCCTATTTATTATGAAAATCACTGCACATTATTTTGGGGTTTATCAAATTATGACTGTTTTAGCATGTTTTGAGCTATGAATCCAAGATCTATTGTAAGATTTGATGAAGGGTTTTGATGTATATTGCTTGAGGGTGTTACCAAGTATCTATTGAAGGTTTTACATTAAATTTTCTAGCATGATTTCACTCTTGAATTGCATGGTTTTAAACTAGCATTAAACACCCTCAAAGTGTTTGATAAAATGTCTTTTTAAGGATTCTTTAAGTTTTGATGATCCATTGGTTGAGTTATGATTCAAGTGACTCTGGACTTATGTTGTTGGATTGGAGGTTTTGAGGTTGTTTGGCTACTTGCATATCGTGTTTCCAATGAGTGTAGAACCATAAGGTTGTAATATGATGGTTAAGGATGGTTGCTAGATCATAAAAATATTGATGATGTTGTAGGGCTAGATAAAGCTTTTTCTAAGATTATACCTCTTGTGAGCCTTTGATGTTAATATTAATGCAAAGGATAATGTTGGTGATGACCCATTTTTATTATTGAAGTTAGGCTCACCATTTGAGGTCAATGATGTTAAGAGCTACTTGTGCCATGTCTCTATGTTTATTGCAAGTTGTTAAAGTATAATTATCTTATATATTTCGTGGGATTAGACTTAGTACCAAGTGGACTAGAGGCGAGTCCCCAAGTCCTAGAACTATGTACCACCATAGGTGAAGGAATTAGAGGCGAGTCCCCAAATCTCTAAGAGGTAAGTACCCTAAATATGAGGGCTTGAGGAGAGTACCTAAGTCCGGGCATAAAGCAAGAACCCGATTCCAATAACTAGAGGCGAGTACCCGGTTCACATAAGGATTAGTTGATCTACTTAATCATTAGGAGGTTCACCTTGGCATGTAACTTCCCCCTTTCTTTTTGTGTAGGGTTAACATCGGGATTCTAAGTTAAAGCTTGCTTGGACTTATATTATGTCAGTTGATGTTTCTTCCCACACTTATATATTATGTTCTATGTAAGATTAATGATTTGTAAAGAATGATTTACTTAAGCATTGTTCAAACATGTCATATTATTATTATGCTATCTATTGCTTATAATTATGCATTTTGATTATGATGCCTATCTCTTGTTGCATTGTATCACAACAACTTACTACATTCAAATGTACTAATGTATACTCTATGCCTATATGATGTTACCATATAGGAACCGGAGCTCCATCTGATCATCTTCCTCCCCCATATGGCTAGAGGGGTTGTTCAAGTAAGCTTTTGGTGAGTCCTCATGTCCTGGGACAATATCTATCTTCTATCACGCTTATGCTTAGATTACATCTTGTATATTTTAGAGTACTTATTGTCACTACTATGAGGGTGAACCTGGTTTCTTATCTTGGCCCCCACTCTTATCTATGTAGTAGAGGTATTGTTGGACATGTGTTGTATCTATGTTATAAGTCTTGAATCTCTTGTTTCTTGATGTTTATGATATGGAAGTTTACCCTTAGTCCCAATTCCCCTTGTTCATGTTTATCTCTTATTGTCATTCTAATTGCTTCCGCGACCAAGGATGTGCAATGGTATGCTATGGTATTCTATGAGGATTGTTTGGGGGTCCCTTCGGGTTCCCCATTTGCCGGTAATATCTAGGCCCTAGGCTTGGATCGTGATAACTACAAGAGGCATTAGATTGATAATGGCTTCTAGATTGCATAGTGCTTTTGTGAAAATAAAGACTCTGATGGTGCAGGGAATGGTGAATACTCCAGGGTCCTTTATCTTTTGCACTAAGGACCTTGTTGTAATAGCTCTGCAATGGTGAAGATCTTGAGCAAGCTCTTGACCCACCATTCTCTTCTTCCTTACTAGATCCTTCATGAACTTAGCATACTTGGGCATTTGTTCCAATGCATCAATGAGAGGAAGATTTATAGACAATTGTTTCAATATCGAGATGAAGTTTGAAACATTCACTCCTCATTCTTCTTCTTTAGTCTTTGATGGAAAGGTGGTGGCGGCCTCAATATGGGTTTTAACTTTTTTAGTGTCATCACATCTTCACCCCCATTATCCTTGGCCTGATTATCTCTAGTCTTAGCCTCTGTACTCTTGATAACTTCTCCTTGTCTACATCATCAACTACTGGCATTAGTGGGTCGACTGTGTGCTTGTCACCACGTGTAGTAACTTGTCACGACCCAAAACAGATCGCAACTAAAGAAAGATAAATAAACTAGAACAAACTCATAAGATATAAGAAATCTCCTAAGACCATGAGTACAAGAGAATCTAAAACAGAATTGAAAAGTAAATACAACAGTCTCAAAGCAAAATACAATACTGTCTTAATATCTCATACATAGTTGGAGAGAAAAGAAAATAAAAAAGGATCCAAGGATCTATGACAACTTGGAGTCTGAGCCTCACCGCTGCGATCTGGATAGTAATGATAGCACACGAATGAAAGGATCAACTACCCTATCCTGTACCGTGTGCATAATCTATAGGGAAGAAAAAAGTAGAGGTGAGTACACCAAAATGTACCAAGCAAATTCAACCATCTGGGTAAGAGAAAGCTAATCAAGCATGTAATAACGAAGAACCCTATCCCTGCATCCAAAAAGGTTAGCATAAGACAATAATATATATACGATAGTAGTGAGCCAAAATATACTCAAGGATCCATGATATCATATAACAACAATAAGAAACATAATGCATAACTAATCATGCCAAATACCAAGGGTGTTACAACCTTGCCACCTGCCCGTTATCAAGTTATAATATAATGCCAAGTCCTTGCCACCGGCCCGTGGTCAAGATATGTGAAGTATGAATTTCACTCTTACGTCCTACCTGGGTCACGGGGGGGAGGGTGGTACTAACATGAATCATAATGCCCTTGTCTTCTACTCGTGTCAAGGGAAGTCACAATCCACACACAATAGATGTAGATCAACAGTGCAACTCAATAATACATGTAGTCATGTAAATAGCACCACAACAAGGATACTAAGGCATGAAACTCATATAAATCATATGCACCCAAGGAATAATATCAAGTGTCACAACTAATGCCGAACAATCATCATATTTTAGATCATAATAAGTACATCAATAATAGAGAATGTCAACCATATAGACCTAACTCGTCCCAAGCATGCAAAAATATCAATATTATGGACCTAACCCATCCAAAATATGCAAGTATGACTCTAACACTAGAAATGAATCATCCCAATTATACAAATATAACAATGATACCGGATCTATCTCAAACCAACAATACAAGTATATTAATAATACCAGACCTTACTCATCCCAATTAGTCTCATAAGACTTATTATTCACATTCTATCTCAAGCCCTCATCAATTCATCATAATTCAACTTAGTTCATCAATCAGATCTGGATTATACAACAATTCAGCTCAACCGTATTTCCTTTCCATCGTCATTTCAACACAATAACTCAGTAGCACAATTATCTATCTAATTCTCATAATTATAACATAACAAGATCAATAACTCTAATCCAATCCCAAAAGGTTAGCCAAACCTCCTCGATACCAAAATCGCACTCAAACAAGCTTTCAATCTACTCAAATCCTTAAATCGACCCTTGTTGTAATAGCTCTGCAATGGTGAAGATCTTGAGCAAGCTCTATCCTTAAATCGACCCTCTAATTGGATCAACCAATATCAACAATAGTTACTACTCATCAAGAGATGCATTTTGATGCTCATATTGGCATACTTTAAGCTTAGGGGCAAAATAGTCAAAATTAGGGCTAAAGTTCGAATGTGTCAAATCTGGAAATTGAATTTGGAATCAAATTCTACTAAAGAAATAGAGTTGACGGACGAAAATCCTATTAAAACCAAGCTTAAATTGAATGAGAAATCAATGATTAAAGTTTGAAAAACTTAATCAAAAACCCCCAATTTTGAGTTATTAAATCTATGAAATCAAAGCTAAAATCAAAATAAAACTCATAGAAAATGTTTAGTTTAGGGTTAGAAACACTTACCCAACACAAATCTTCGAAATCCTTCCTTAAAATCGCCCCAAAAAGCTTAGAAGTTTGAAAATAGATTAAAATAGTATTTCCTGAATTAAAAACTATTCAAGTATGTAAAGTGCTCCGCATCGATCGCGGAATGTATACTCCCAAGACCTCTGCAAGCTTAAAGGCTCCTCCGTGAATATGGGGAAGAAAGTGACCCTATACCAAATATCAGCAAAATCAACAACCTAGGTCCAATTTTTCTACTCGGAATGGGCCCCCAAAACTCATCCGAATTAATAATTTCAGAAACTCTAGATGTATCCATACCTGAAATAGTGATGTGGACTCAATGTAGTCATCAGAAATCAGTTTTAAGGCTTTCGCACTACATTTACCAATTCAAGTCAATAAAACTAGTTGAAGACATCAAAAATACTAAAATTTCCATCGAGAACTCCAAAAATTATAACGAGACCATTTTTGGTTTTAGTTTCACGATTCGAAACTATTAGAAATGTCGGAATGTCAATCCAAGCTTTCAAACTCCGAATGTTGACCAAGTCAAACTTTGGTTCCAAAAACGACTTAAATCACAACTTTGGGCCTGAAAACCTCATATTAAATCAAACTTCAGTTCTGCAACTTCCTGTAGTTTACTTTTGACATTTTAGAGCTAATGAAATCGTCGAAACCCCGATCCAACCTCTAAAACTTGGAGTGACACAAAAACTCACTTTTCAACAACTTAAACCTTCAAAAATACCCAAACTCATATTTTCAACTTTTAAAATTTAGGATTTCGGTTCTAACCATTCAAATAGTTCAAAGTAGGCCCAAAACAACTTATGAAAGGGTAAAATAGTAAATTGCACAAATAATACCAAAAATGACCAACCTAGTCATTACATCATTCACCACTCAAAAGAATGTTCGTCCTCAAACATAAGGAAAAGAGGTGTACTTAAAGCCCCAAAAAGGCTGGGATGTCTAGCCTGCATGTCAGACTCCAACTTCCAAGTATCCTCATCAACAAAACAGTGCCGCCACTGAACCTTAACAAAATGTATATCTTGAGATCTCAATCTCCGGACCTGCTTGTCCAATATAGCTATAGGTTCCTCTTCAAAGGACAAATCTGGACCAAACTCAACAGAGTCATAAGAAATCACATGGACCTCATCTGGAATATAGTGGTAGAGCATAGAAACATGATAAACAAGATGAATAGAAGATAATCTTAGGCTACCTCACCAACTCTCCTCAAAATCTTAAAAGGGCCAATGAATCTGGGACTAGGCTTGGCCCTCCTCTCGAATCTCATTACCCTTTATGGGTAAAAGCTTTAGCCAAACACTGTCACCAACTGAGAACTCAAGAGGCCTAACCCTCTTATCAATATAACTCTTCTGGTGACTCTGGGTTATCAAAAGTCTACTCTAAATCAATAGGACTGGATCTATGGCATTGTGAAGCAAATCAACACCCAACACCTCAGTCGAACCTGAATTAAACCATCCAATGGGTGATCTACATCTTGGGCCATACAAGGCCTCAAATGGTGCCGTCTAGACGCTGGAATGGTAACTATTATTATATGAAAACTCTGCCAATGGTAAGTACTGGTACCACTGGGCCCTAAAATCAACACCGCATGCTCTAAGCATGTCCTCCAATACATTAATGGTGCGCTCTGACTACCATCGGTCTGAGGGTGAAAAATTGAACTTAAATCTACTCTAGTACCCAAACCACGCTGTAAAGCCCACTAGAAGTAGGAAGTAAACACAGACCCTTTGTCTGATACTATAGACATTAGCACACCATGCTATCTGATAATGTCCCCGATTTATAACCTAGCTAACTGCTCTGCACTATAGCTAGTCTTCACTGGTATGAAATGTGCTGACTTGGTTAATCGATGAACGACCACCCAAACTGAATCATACTTGCCAAGGCCATGGGCAAACATGTAACAAAGTCCATAGACACTCTCTCCCATTTCTACTTGGGAATGGGTCCTTTACATCAATCCACCAGGCCTTTGATGCTCATACTTCACTTGTTGACAATTCAAACACTTGACCACAAACTCAGCTATGTCTTTCCTTATTCCAAAACACCAATAATGTTGTTTAAGATCATGATACATCTTAGCACACCAAGAAGAATGGAATATCTAGCACAATAGGCCTTCTTTAATATTAATCTCACCCAATCCCCAACTTTAGGCATGAAAACTTTACCATTAACCCTCAAAACACCATCGGAATCAATAATAATTGCCTTGGCTTCACCTTTCAACACTTTGTCATATATCATGCATAATCTGGGGTCCTCAAATTGATGAACACATACCTGATCCAGCAAAGAAGATCTAGCCTCAAAAAATGCCAAAATACTATAAGGAGGAGAAATGTCCTAACAGACCATCTACCTAGCAAGTGACTGAACCTCTAGAGCTAAGGGCCTCTCTCCGGTCCTCAAGAATGCGAAACACGCATACTCGTAGCCTTTCGACTCAAAGCATCTGACACCATATTAGCCTTCCCGGGGTGATAAAGAATAGAGATATCATAGTCCTTAAGCAACACAACCACCTATGTTATCTCATGTTTAGACTAAGCTGAATAAAGATGTCTTTAAGATTAGGTGATTGGTAAAGATCTCACAATGGTAAAGATCTCACAATGCACACCATGAAGATAATGTCGCCACAATTTCAATACAAATACAACTAAAAATAATTCCAAGTCATGGTTATGATAGTTCCTCTCATGCACCTTTTGCTATCTAGAAGCATAGGCTATCACCTTCCCCTTTCACATCAACATACCAACCAATTCCTCACTTGAAGCATCATAATATACCATAAATGGAACTCCCTTCTCGAAAAAGCAGGAATAGGTATTGAAGTCAATAAATCTTTGAGCTTTTGAAATCTCAACTCATAATTAGCCGACCATTGGAATGGTACAACCTTTTGAGTCAATCTGGTCAATGGGGCTTCTATAGATGAGAAACACTAAACAAAACACCGATAGTACCCCGCTAAACTAAGGAATATCTGAATCTCAGTCATTAAAGTAGGCCTAGGCCACTCACGAATAGTTGTTACCTTGGCTGGATCGACCATAATACCCTCTTTGGATATAATATGGCCAAGAAATGTAATGGACTCAAAGCAAAACTCGCACTTTGAGAACTTAGCATACAATGTCTCTTCCCTTAATCTCTGAAGTATAGTCCTCAAGTGTTGAATATGACCTGCCTCATTCTTGGAATAAACCAAGATATCATCTATGAGTACAATCACAAAGATGTCTAAATAGGTCCTGAACACTCGATTCATCAACTCTATAAAAGCAGCCAGGGCATTAGTCAACCCGAATGACATAAACAAGAACTTATAATGCCGTAACAAGTTCTGAAGGTTGTGTTTGGCATATCAAACTCCAAAACTCTCAGCTGATGTTAATCGAACCTAAATTCAATCTTGGAGAATACCGAGGCATCCTGCAACTGGTCAAAGAGATCATCAATGCTAGGTAAGGGATATTTGTTCTTAATGGTCACTTTGTTAAGCTGATGATAGTCAATACACATACATATAGTGCCATCCTTCTTCTTCATAAATAATACAGGAGCAACCCAGGGATATACAGTAGGATGAATAAAGCCTTTCCTTAATAGATCATCGAACAGTTCCTTCAACTCCATCAAGTCAGCTAGAGCCATCTAATAAGAAACAATAAATATGGGATTAGTGCTCGACTTTACATCAATAGAAAAGTTAATATCATGATCCGGAGGAAGACCAAGCAAATTGACAGAAATACATCCATAAACTCTCTAGCAACCCTAATAGTGTCCAATGATGGTTACTCTTGAGAAATGACCCTAGCATGAGGTAAATATGCCAAACACCCCATCTCTATCAATCGACAAGGGTACATATAAGCAAAACACCTTTACGATAGAAACTAGGTGCTCCAGTCCATATCAACTGAGGCAAATCAAGGTAAGATAAGGTTACAGTCTTTGCATGACATTCAACAATAACATGATAAGGAGACAAACAGTCTATACCCAATACCAAGTCAAAATCTACCATGTCCAACAATATCATATCAACAACAATATCTATCTCCATAAAAGTCACAACATAACCCCGATAAACCTGATTCACCACTAAAGAGTCACCTACTGTTAGACCCCTAACTTTGGGCTTAGGCACACGGGGAAATTGCCGTGCGGAAGGCGGCATGGACGCGGCATATGAGTGGGATGGCATCCGGAAGGCTAACACATGAACGAGATAACATGGGTCGGGGTCGACACGCAGGCATGCGCGCCAGCGGACAGGCGCAGATATGTGCACAGACAAGGATATGCACAGGCATGCGGACGGATAGGCACAGGCATACACGCAGGAATCATGCACAGCCATGCGAGTAGACAGGAGTAGGCATGCGCGCAGGCATGCGCACAGACCGGTGCAGGCATGCGCGCAGACGAGCGCAGGCATGCATACAGACGAGCGCAGACAGCATGCGCGGGCATGCATACAAGCAGCGGGTTGGCATAAGAAAACATGCAAGCAGGCGTGGGTTGGCTTAGGCCAAGGCAAACGGGAAAAGGCAAACGGCATCGGCATGAGGAATGTTAGGATGTCACAAGCCACGAACGCGGAGCCTATCCTTTGACCCAAGTACGAGGGGGTGGTACCAATATGAATCATAATGTCATTGCCTCGTACTTAGGTCAAAGGCTTGCCCATAGGCGCGGAATGTTAGGATGTCAACCATATTAGACCTAACTCATCCCAAGTATGCAAGAATATCAATATTATGGACCTAATCCATCCCAAATATGCAAGTATGACCATGATACCAAACCTAACTCATCCCAACTATACTAATATAACAATGATACTTACAATGTCTCTTCCCTTAATCTCTGAAGTATAGTCCTCAAGTGTTGAATATGACCTGCCTCATTCTTCTAACAATACAAGTATATCAATGATACCGGACCTTACTCGTCCCAATTGGTCACATATGACTTATTTAGTCACATTCTATCACAAGCCCTTATCAATTCATCATAATTAAACTCAGTTTATCAATCGGATCAAGATTATACCACAATTTGGCTTAACCATATTTGCTTTCCATTATCATTTCAATACAACAACTCAATAGCACAATTATCCATCTAATTCTCATAATTATCACATAACAAGATCAGTAACTCAAATCCAAGCCGCAAATGTCGGCTGAAGCCACCTCGATGTCGAAATCTCACTCGAACAAGCTTTCAATATACTCAAATTATCAAATTGAGTCTCTAATTAGATCTACCACTATCAACAATAGTTACTACTCATCAAGAGAAGCATTTATACTGTCTTAGTTAAGGCTTAAAGTTCGAAGGCCTCAAATCTCAAAATTGATTATGGAATTATATTCTACTAGAAAAATAGAGTTCATGGATATAATATCATTAAAATTAAGCTTAAAGAATGAGAAATCAATGATTGAAATTTGGAAAACTTATTCCAAAAATCCCCAATTTTGAGTGATTAAAATTTATGAAATCAAAGCTAGAAACAAAATAAAACTCATTGAAAATGCTTAGTTTAGGGTTAGAAGCACTTGCAAAACACAAATCTTCAAAAACCTTTCTTCAAAATTAGCTCAAAAACTTAGATATTCGAAAATGAATTAAAAATGGTATTTCCTGAATTACAAATTGTTCAGGTATGTAAAGTGCTCCACGAATGTGGAGCCCATCCTGCGATTACAAAATGTATACTCCTAAGACCTCAACGATTGTGGAGGCTCCTCCATAAATGCATAGAAGAGAGTGACCATGCAGTAGATATCATCAAAATCTGCAACCTAGATAAAATTGCCCTTGTTGAAATGGACCCTCGAAACTCATCTGAACAAAGAATTTCACAAACCTTATATGTATCCATACTAGAAACAGCCATTCGGACTCAACAGAATCATCAGAAATTGATTTTATGGCCTTCTTGCCACATTTACCGATTCAAGTCTATAAAATTAGTTTAAGGCATCAAAATGCCAAATTCCCCTCGAGAACTCCAAAAATTATGACTAGACCATTTTTAGCATTAGTTTTACCATCGAAGTCCGAATGTTCACTAAAGTCAAAATTTGGTTCCGAAAATGACTAAAATCATAACTTTGGGCCAAAAAATCTCATTTTAACTCTAAATTTAGTTCTGCAACTTCCTGCAGTTCAGTTCTAACATTTTGGAGCTAATAAAATCAACAAAACCTTGATCTAACCTCTAACACTTTGAATGACACAAAAAAAACTCACTTTTTAACAATTTAAGCCTTCAAAAAAACCCAAACTCATATTTTTCAACTTTTAAAACTCAAGTTTCATTTTTAATCATACAAATAGTTCAAAGTAGGCACAAAACAACTTACTAAAGGGTAAAATATTACATTCCATATATAATACCAAAAATGACCAACCTAGACATTACATAACTACCATGCAATGTCCATCATTCTTTGGATTTTGCACCATGTTGCTTGGCACTGTACCCTTCTGGCATTGGATTAATTGTGTTGACATCTGCCTAAATCGCTACTCCACTTGATTAATAGCCACCACATGAGACTTAATCTTTTAATTAATCCTCGATATATCAAATTTAATCCCTTTCAAAGTCTCATCCCGTGCGTTCGCTTTCTTGAAACCATGAAATCCTATCTATGGGTTATGGTTCAGTCTACGGCTCATAGACTTCCTCTCATGGAAACTAGAGACAATTCAAGGTTAGGTCTACAATCACTTTTTATGAGTCATAGATACTTCTACCAACTCATCTTGCATGTTCAATAAAAAGTGCTACAACTATGTTTTTGGGTCTAACACTAAAAACTCTAAACAACGGGTCATAGACCCTATCCATGGAGCTCAAAGACTCTTATTGTACTGGACTATGAAACCATGTCTACTACTCATAGAATGATCTATGATTCATGGACTTGGCTCGTGGATTATCCTACCTTAACATTGAAGGGTTCTAGTCATACGAAACCCCATATATGATTCATGGAATAAGCTATTGGCAGTAGATAAAGCATGTAGAACCCAAACTTTAGCAGAATCATATTCATTTTTAGGCTCTTTGGACTTTTTAAGTTAGGACAATGTAGGGGTGATCACTCTTAAATTACCCATCCCAACTAAGGTATAAGCAGTCGTTGTTTCAAATATAGAACCTAACAATGGTTATGATCGATCCCATGAGAAATATAGTCTAGATTTGAAATAATTAAAATAATTTGAGGAACTAATCAACTTATTCCCAACAAGGGGGTCTTTGTGATGAAATAATAATAATTAAAACCTATACTAAGAACAATTAGGATGTAAGTATTACGAATTCAGTGAGAGAAGATAACTAGAGTATTATGTTCCCCATGAATTCCTAATGCAGTATAACTTCATAATTCTAACATTTTCCAGTGTATAGCTTGCAAAACTAGTGAGTTATGTTTACCTAAGTCCGGGGTATTAAAAATAGGAAAATTTTACCACACAACTTGGTTTATCTACGGGTGTCGCATTACTAACCCTTACCTTGGTCCTATTACAACCATCCCTTGGTCCGTTCAGGTTGACTAGATGAGAGTACTCGCATCGAATCATGTTATTTATGCCTTGTCCCATTTATTACCATGTTTGTCCAATAAGAAAAAATAATGTGAGTTCTAATGTTGGCCAATGTTAAAATGCAATCAGAATGAAGAGATAAATAATACATACATGCACATTTTCCAAGGATTACAACTTATTTAGTTTTTACATTGTTAGTCCTTCATGGTTCCTACAACCCTCATTGTGGATTTAGCTACTCAAGTTCATTGTATATGATGAAATCATGTGTGAAGTTTGCATAATTAAACACTTACAATGAATAATGGAAAAATTGAAAACCCAAAATCTCCAAGCAAACAACAATATCGACATATAAAGGTGAGCACAAAGTGTGTTTTTCAAAATCTCCAAGAACAAACCCAAACTAAAAGCAATATTCTCTTCTTTGGTAGTCTACACATCCAAAAAGAAATAAAAATCCTTTTTATAGACATAAAAAACCAAATTCTAGATGGACAAGGAAAATTGAATTCCGAACCGACCATGAGCTAATATACAACCCATGAACTGATCCATGGATCATGGTCAGGGTGTTGTGGACTGCCTTTTGTAAAATTGGGCACTATATATGAGACTTCATCTATGGCTCGTAGTTTGGACTACAAGTTGTGGTCTTCTCAATCCTGTTAATTTCCTAAAACTTTAAGCTTTTATCCCACAAACAAGTCTACATGTCATGAAATGAACCACAAACCATCCTATTAATCTTCATCATATTTCTAGAAAATCTTCTAATCTCTGAATCAAATAGCAAATGATAAAGCCCTAGATCTTAAGCTAGGACCTAAGTCATTCCTTGTACGCGTATAGGCTAAACTTGCCAATTTCTAATATGGTGGCATAAATTTTTAGGTATTTAAAGTTTATTGCATGTGGTTTGGGGTCATAAGGCATATCTTACATCGTTTCAAGAACAAAAGATTCCAATTGTGTAATTTTTGGTGTGAATTTATATAAGGGTTGAATTCAAATAGGAATGTGTATTAGCACATAATGAATTAGGTAACCCACTGCCTACCAACATGTAGGTCTTTTAAGTAGATTTCTAACACATCCAATTCTCACCTTATTTTAAGTTTAGAGTCAAAATTTATGACCATTTTTGTCACGACCCAAGACGAGGGCCTAGACGTGACACGGCGAATGGGAAGCCCGAAGGCAACCCAAATAAGCGTCTTAGCATATCATTTGCACATCCTTGGTTTCATAGAAATAATAAAAGATAAATAAGTACATAGCAAATAATTTCTAAAGGAAGCAGGGCTTTAGACTCATGCTATTGGGATGTTATAGGGAAGAGGATAAACATGAATCACATAGCAAATAAGTCTAAGAGTAATATAGAAGTAGGATATTATCCCAGAACTAGAGGACTCATCACAAACACAATCTTCACAAGTTCAAGCTAACCATATGGAGGATATCGAGGAGCACTAGTCCCTACATGGTAAAATCATATAGGCATAGAGTATGTGTTAGTACTTGGAATGTACTAAGTATGTGGGGTGTAATGCAACAAGGAAAGCAAGCCATAGTAATTGAAATACATAAACATAATCAAAGACGTAAGCTCAATATGCCATGTATGATCAATGCTTAAGGTAAAACATATATGGAGGTAATCATACTTGCATAACTCATAAATTATCATAAGATGCTGGTCAGGTAAATTCATACAATGATCTCTCACCAACATAAGAACCCTTGTCAAGTAATTTAGTCAAACACATGGTGGACAAATGCACATATACTTAAAATCATGCATTTCAAGAGTAAGAGACAAGAGAGAAGTAAGATCAATCAATTTCAAAGTCATTCAAATCATTCCAATAATATTGTAATAAACTCTCATAATTTAAGAAGGAATCATATTTCAAGATATATAGGGAAAATAATTAGTTTAAATTATTCTTAATCAACCCATCATGATAATATACATCACCCTTCAAAATGTGGATATAGGAGCATGAAATCCATCTTATCAAGCAAAAACTTTATTTTGAATATCATAAAAACCAACTAAACACATAAGTTCCTTCATAGATTCTTATAGCATCATAGAGAACTTAACTTGAATATCTCAAGATCCATCATAATACCAATCCCCAACAACATTTTGGCATAAACATCATTTCTTGTAAAACTCATATAGAGGACATAAGTATAATGCATAATAATATCATCATAAACAAGAGTTCATAAATAACCCTAAAATAATCCATAGATCCATAAATACCACATAATACTTTACTGTATGTTAATACACAAGTATAAACCATAATAGATTACATAACAGTAATACCATATTCAAGGGTTCATAAAATAATCATAAGGATTCATAAAGTTCATGTAGTAGGAGAAGAGAAATGGTTGGACTTGTGGGAAGGAAGGTTCCCACAATCAAACCTACATACCTCAAACCTCGGAGTTTCTTGAAGAAAATTTGAGGAAGACTTGAGGCTTGACTTGGTAGCCATACCATACCTTGTCGAGGGGGTGACATGCCTCAGACTATTCATTGTATAGTTTACCATGGCAAGTAGATCACACCTTGTCGAGGGTGTGACATGCCTCGATCACCTTCTCGAGGGGGTGATATGCCTCAATCACCTTATTAAGGGAGTTACATGCATTGGATTCCAAGTAGTAGCTCGCTTGGTCTATGTCGGTTAAGGTGTTTTCCCATACGTGTTATATATTATGCAAGTTGAATGTTTTACAAGCATCTTTTATTACAAGCATTGATCATGCATGCCATGTTGAGATTATATATCCATTGCTTATGATTATGCATTTTGAATATATTGGCTTATGTATTTGTTTCATTTCACCCTGCATACTTAATTCAACGTACTAATGCATACTATATGCCTACATGATATCACCATGAAAGAACCAAAGCTCCTTTTGATCATACTCCTCCACATGGCTAGTTTTGTTTTTTGAGAAAGCTTTGGTGAGTCCTCATGCGAGAGGTTAGTTTTAGGAGTTACTCAGAGGGGTAGAGGGAGACCGAAAAATCATATCTAGGCCGTCTTGCGGATGGGTTTTGAGATGAGGGTTCCTAGGAAACAGCCTCTCTATTTAAGTAGTGGTAAGGCTGCGTACATCCACCCTCCCCAGACCCCACTTGTGGGATATTATGAATACCAAAGACTTCCCTTAGTCCCACTTCCCTTTTTATTATATCTTGTTGATGTTATTTTTCTTCCGCGACCAAGGATGTGTTAATGATATGCTAAGAGACTTGTTTGGGGTCCCTCTGGGTTCCCATTCGTCATGTCATGTCTAGGTCCTAGGCTTGGGTTATGACAATTCTCTACCTATGGTGCTTTGTTTATGTTATTTCCTTGAGGATGATCTTGGGGTATGTTTTGGCCCTCATCCTATCTTATGATTAGAGGCATTGTTTGACATCTTGTAAACTCTTTTACGTTTATATGCTAAATGTCTTATTTGGAGATTTTTTCTTATGGATATGGCTACCAATTTTATTATTGTTGTGTGGATCAATTATAAGCTTCATGACATAGTTATATGTTATGATGTGAAAGATCCTATGTCTCGAATTGTCCCCATAGGGTGAGTCATACTTACCGCCCCTCACTATTATATGCAATGTGTTATGTGGATCCATGTTACTCTCTTTTCCTATGACATCCCCATAGCGTGAGTCCGACTTACCTATCCCTTAGATCTATATGTTTACTATTCAAATATGCTTTCGAACCAATAATATGAATATGGATACTTTGAGGCTTGTTTGGGGACTCTCGGGTTCCCATTCACCATGTCACTCCTAGACCCTAGGTCCAAGTCGGGACACTTTGTCCCTTGTTCATTGTATATACTTACTACAAGAAAGTAAGTCTTTAATGGGGGAAATTCAGTCACTAGAAATATAAATCCGGTCATTATTAGTCAATAACGACTGGTAAAATTCCTATCATCACTGGTCCTTAAAAGTTAACAACTGGATTAAATTCGATCATTGAAAAACATTAATGACAACAAAAATCCAGTCGGTCTGTGGTCTTTTCAGGAACAGAATTTTTCTTTTACTACTTCTGTCACGACCCAACCCCGTGGGCCATGACTAGGGCCTGGTGGGGCCTCCATACCAGATCACAAAGCCGAACTACAAATGGATGATTTATTTTTACAAAGATTTTGGCAGAGTTTCCTTTGTTTTACGGACTATCCTAAATTAAACCTGCACTTAGAAAATTCTAGCAGAACATCATATATGCATATACTGGCCGACAAGGCCTCCATGGCGAGTATAACTGCTCAACATACACATCATACATACTAAATCATATAGACTGGGCAGAACCTACACCTATATATGTCCACAGACCTCTAAATAGACTGACAGAAACATAGGACGGGACAGGGCCCCGCCACACCCCTGAATAAATATATGCAATACAACGAACGAATAAGTATACATATATATACCAGATGTAGGCTCTGAAATAGAGGGAACACTCCAAATAGCAGAAGGGTGTCCTAAACTGGTGGATCAGCAAACTACTCGGCAGTACCTGCGGGCATAAAATGCAGCCCCCGAAGAAAGGAGGGTCAGTATGAAATACGCACTGAATTTGCAAGCAGAGGATATAAAACATAAATCTGAGTAGTAATCGAAACCAAAGTATGAAAGGTAAATGCATATCTAAAATATCAAATGTTTATTTCAAAATACCAAATCATGCCTAACACATAGGAACGATGGCAACCTCCAAAACTTGCGCCATACCACAGCATAACACCATAAAGTTCAAATCTCTGGAATCTCCGTCACATATCAAACATAGGATAAGTGAGCCAGGCGTTATGTATCGCCGTTCCTGTCTCACATATCATAATATAGAAATAGCATGGGTGAGTCGAGTGTTACGTATCATCGTCCCCGAACTTCACCTAAATCTAGCCTCACACCAAACAAAACATAATAGGCAGTGACCCAGGCATTACGTATCGCCGTCCCTGTCCTTACTGCCAAACACAACCTAGCACCAGAGTATATCATAATGCGCACGATAATCAATTGGCCCAGGAACCGGTGAATGGTATCAAAAAGGGCACGAGCAGAGTAGTGAGTAACCACATGCATAACAACAAATTATACACAAGCTCGGACTGCCGGAATAGAGTTCGTATCATAACCTATATTTAGCTAAGTCATGCCAAAAGAAAAAGGTCTCTTTACATACCCCAAATGCCCTCCAATTCAATCCAAATGCAAATCCAATCCAACTTATGCTTTGGATCGCCCAAAGTCTACAAATAATTCATAACAATATCAAACAATTAGCTAAAGACTTTTTGGGGATTAAATTCCAAGTTGCCCTTAATTCTCTGAAAATTTCGGTAGTATTTCCCCTTAAAATTAGGCTACCCCGAGAATCCAACTTGGCTTAATCAACAACAACAACAATAACAACAACTCAACAACATCAATAATCAATTCAATTGACAATATCACAACAATAGCTTCAATGACCATCACTTAACCACATTCTCAAAACCGGCAGTATACCAACATATACACATAGCTAATTTCTAATCTTTCCTTTACACTATAATGATCATAGTATACTAGTTAAGCAACATTTCATAGTTTCAACATAACATAACACTATATATGCATACAAGTACCAATTCGGTCCCCCCAACCTCATCATATACAACTCACTTCCAACATATTCTACTTCATGATTTTCTTTCATTTTAACATACTACAACATACATACAACCTTTATAATACACAAAACAAGATTAAATCTTACCTTTTCACTTCAACTCCACAAATGGGTTAGGGTTCCAAAGATGAGAAATTTGATGATTTCTTGCTCCAATAACACTTCCACACTACTTAGGGGCCTCAATATAGTAGGTTAACACCAACAAATAATTTGTGGGATGGAAGAAAAAGAGTTTTAGTTTTCTTGAGCCTTGACCATATGCTTTCCAGAATGTTTTCCAACCTTGCTTTTGTTCTTCATATATCTTCTAGGTGTAAAAGTATAAAAGATGACGGAGTTGTCTTATATATATATATATATATATATATATATATATATATATATATATCATTCACAATAGCTCTATCAACTCTTTTCCACACTCTAGCATCAGCCTCAGAGGTAGTACAAAACTTACCATATTCTGTTAGTTTCCATACTGCTTCATCAGGAATTCCTGGCTAATTCTTGGTCAATGATAAATGGTCCACACCCCCACATGGACCAATAGAAATCCAACACCATTTTTAGTGGCACTACTAAATTGTCTTCAAGAACCCAACTTTGCAAAATTTCACTTTTGATCTCAAAATTTTCCTAATCGATCCTATGAAGGACATACAGGTCCTAACATCCTCCCCCCCTTAGAACATTCGTTCTCAAATGTTAAAATAGCCTTACGAGTTATGTGAACAACTCAGGGGGAGTTTTCTTTTTCAATTATCATAACAATACATCCAACACTCAAAAAGTTACTTATCAAGCAACAAGGTCTAGCAACAGATTGAATTACGTGCAGACACTACAACAAGTGGGGATACTTTTTCTTCATCTACTTTTCTGCTCCCCAGGTTATTTTCTCTTTGTTATAGTTTTGCCACAACACATTAACCGAAGATATATCTTTATATCACAACCTTCTTACCTGACGATCCAGTATGGTTACAGGCTGTTCTTCATAAGAGAGTTCTTCTGTGACCTGAATATCATCCACAGGAAAGATTCTGGAAGTATTACTAATATACTTATAAAGCATAGGAATATGGAATGCTGGGTGTACTGCTTCCAAATAAGCTGTCAATTCTAATTCATAGGCAACCTTGCCTACTTTACGAACAATCTGGTACGGGCCAGTATATCTCTAATTGAGCTTCCCCTTCTTACCAAACTTCATAACATCTTTTATAAGTGACACTTTAAGGAATACCCAATCACCAATCTGAAACTCTAAATGTCAGCAATAATTATTTGCATATGATTTCTACCGAATCTGGCCGCTAAAAATCGTTCTCGAATGAGTTTCACCTCATCCACTGCCTGCTGAATCATATCTGGATCAATTAACTCGGTCTTTCCAACAGCAAACCAACCAATCAACGCATTTAATATGCCTGGTTTGGGGTTTAAAAACTTATGTTGAACTCTAGATAGGCTTTTAGTTAGTATATCTGCAGGCTAGTCTCTTGTAGCAATGTAGTTGGTGACTATCAAGCCTTGAGTGATCTTCTCTCTAATGAACAGGCATTTTTTATGTGCTTTTTCCCCTTATGAAGCACCGAATTGGCTGCCATTTGTAGGGTTGCTTTGCTGTCACTATACACATCAACACCAAGTTCCTTCATCTGAAATTAATCAACCCTATTTTGTCCATCAAATATGAATCCTTGATTCTTATGGAAGTTACTGATATATGTAGTAATTTTTGCCCAATATCAAACTTATGACTCCTTTTTGGGAGCAAATCTACTATACCATTCCCTCCTCTGTAGGTATAAAGTCATGTGAAGCTACTAAATCTGGTAGTCACTTCTTGAAGGTCAGTTACGAATTAAACCAATGACCAGAATTGATCTTAGTAATAATTAATTAGGAATCAACTTCTAATACTACATCTTGATATCCATGATTAATGCACCAAAGTAGCCCATACGTTGCTGCTTGTACCTCTGCCTAATTATTAGTACCAACACCTAATGAAATAGTGAAAGCATATACTATGTTGCCTCAAGAATCTCTGAGAATCCCATCTCCACCTATGCTGCCTGGGTTGTTTAATGCACTTCCATCTGTTTGAGTTTCATGATAGCATCATGAGGAGGCTGCCACACCACAGTGCTGATTTTTATTTTATGCGTAGAACTATCCACTAGTATGATTAGATCAGTCCAGTTAACAGGCTATTCTAGATATGAAAACTTGGAAATCAACAAGTGAGCAATGTCCCTAATGATTAGAAACTTAACCCTCACAGTGTTAGATTTTTTTTTGCTCCATATTTTGCAGAACATCTTTTCCATAGGTTCCAGCAGATAAAGATTGGGAGGGACTGAGTTAATGTTTCTTTTTTGAACATTATTCTTGACTTTCCTGTTCCGCTAATAGATCAACAGACCTTGAAGAGATGTAGGTCTATGACTGATGCCAACAGAATTAGAGAAGTAATGCCAAATCTGATTTGCAAAATTCCCAGCCACCAATATATGGTTAATGTCATCCATTCCTGGCCTGATACAGTAACAACACTGAATAGGATCTATTCCAAAAATAGTTATCATGTCATTAGTAGGTAGTTTCAACCTTAAAGCTCTCCATGTTAAGAAAGTGATCTTAAAAGGAATGTACCTATTCCAAATAAGCTCATACAACTGATTCTTCTTCTTCTTTTTTCATTATAATTTGATTCCAGGCAGAGGTAGTACAAAACTTACCATATTCTGTTAGTTTCCATACTGCTTCATCAGGAATTCCTGGCTTATAATTGATCTTGAATTGTAGAATCTGAGGGATTAATAAAACAGGGCATGCTATCTTATCTTCACTTCATTCCATAGTCCATTATTCAAGTAATCAGCTACTAGAACATTGTTGAGTGTGACACTATCAGTTGTATACTTAGAAAGAGGTCCAATTCCCAGCTAATCATCCCACCAAAATGAACAAGAACCTGAATTGATCCTCCAAGTAATGAAGTTTTCAATCTCCTCTTTGTTTCTAGATAGATACTTGCATACCAAGGATTGACATGTATTCCATTTTTTTTGCCACAGGATGAGCTCTTTGGCAATATATTGCAGAGAAGAACAAATATCATGAAGGTTTCTTACTCCAATACCCCTTTCTTCCTGAGGAGAACTTAGAGTTTCCCATGAAGCCCAATGGTACTTTCGCCTCTCTTGATTCCAGTCCCAAAAGAAGTTAGCTACCATACTCTTTATGTACTTGAGGGTAGTTTTGGGTGGAGATATAGCTAAAAGAGTGTGCACAGGAATAGAGAAAAGAACATGTTTGATCAAAGTTGCCTTACCACCAAAACTGAGAAGCTTAAGCTGCCAGTCACTGATTCTCTTGACCAGCTTGTCCACCAGTTCAGAGTAATAGATGATCCTCTGATCCCCAATGTATAATGGACAGTCTAGGTAATTGATAGGACTATCTTTTTTTGGAGAGACCAGTCACTGAATGTATAAGCTCAACAATACAAGGAGGGGTCTTAGAAGTGAGCATGAGATGACTTTTCTGATATGCTTCTACCTCTGACAAAAACTGACTGGTTGGGGGAGATAATCTTGGACAATATAGGTGTCAGCCGACTACCTAACAGTTTGGATATGATCTTGTTAGAGAAGTTGCTCAAGCTTATAGGTCTGAACTCATTCAACCTGTTAGGAAGTTGAACTTTAGGAAGAAGCACTAGACAAGCATGAGTCATGGATCTGGGCATTTCACTTCCACCAAAGTAGGTTGAACAACAGTTAGTAGATCAACCTTAATAATATCCTAACACACTTGGTAAAACTTACCAATAATACCGTCAGGTCCTGGTGCTGAATTAGGATTCATGGAGAAAACCACCTATTTAAGTTCTTCCGTAGTAGGCATGGCCTATAGGATTTGGTTCTGTTTCTCCCCTACCAACCTTGGAATACATCTTAGTTTGTCCTTATCAACTCTGGTTTGATGACCTGTGAATATTTCTTGGAAATGATTGCATGCAGCATCTGCAATATTCTTATCCCCCTGTACCCAATTGTTATCACCTGCACACACTTTATGAATAAACAACCTTCTTCTTCTACCCCTCATTATTTCTAAACCAATGTAACTGAGTTTTCTGTTTAAGTATGGACTCTTCAATCTTCATGAACTTGATATAATTTGCGTTGACCTGGTGAAGTTTGGCTCTATTCTCACCTGTATTATGTTGAATGATTTCTTCTTTATCCTTTTGAACTCTTTCCTCATATTGTTTAACTGTGGCAAAGATTTCACCATACTCTCTTTTAGACCAAGCACTAAGTGTAGCTGCTACTCTTTTCAGTTTCAGAAGAAATCTTCTCACAAGACTACTAACCACATCTCTATTCTAGCAATATTGCACTGTATTCTAAGAAAATATCATTGCCAGTCCAGTAATGTAGAAATTTAAAATTA
>DF359234.1:54473-88298 GCA_000787875.1 Solanum virginianum | reverse complement strand
TGTTCTCCTTTAATTTATTCTAGTTAATTTAGAATCAATTTTATAACAAAGACAAAAATAATATATTTTTCTAACTATAAAGGATTCCATCTTTTCAATAGTGTAATTATTAAAGAGGGGCAGTTTAGTAAACTATACTTGTGTTTATTAATTTCTTAATGGACCTGATTTTTGTTAAGATGACACTTATTTCGAAATAGGAATAGTAATTGACTAATTAATACATAATTTTGCCAAGTAATTGTTCACTTTTTTCACCCTTTTTTGATTTTTTTAAAAAAATATTTGAACATAAAATTATTATAATTTTTCTTAAATTCAATTAAGAATTCGAAGAACTTCAAGAAAACTATTTTGAGTCACGAATTTATCGAAAACATTCTTCCTATCCTACAAAATGGTTCCTAAGGATAATATTTAAGTACATTTTCTCTTCTGTTTTTTTTTAACTTTATTTTTTATTTATTTTTACCTACAAAACTTTTTATATATATATATATTTTTTCTTAAGCTGTTACTAACCAACTCCAACTAACACATACACTTCCTCCACATGGCTTGGGTGTTCAATAATTTACTTTTCAGAAATTATCATTTTCTTTAGTAAATACCTTTACCACTACACAATGTTAATAGTATATATAATTTACATTAAACTAGTTATACAATAAGGTTTTTATTAATTTATTTGTGCTTCTTTTGCTTTGGCAAATTGTAACGTATAAGTCATGTTGTTGCATGTCAAAAAGATAATGGACAGCTTGACATTGTTCACTTGAATACTCTTTTCAAAGACTTTTAGGTAAGGTGTCATTACTTAATTGACATTTTTTCTTAAATTATATTCATTGACGTACGATTAAATTTAAATTTATGTATTGTAAGATTTAATTATAGTACATAAAGATCAAATTTGAAACTTCTGTTTAAAAATGGAGAAATTTCAATCACTTCGCCGCAATCTTCGATGGTCTTTACAAGACTTTTAGGTAAAAGGTGCCATTGTTATTTTATTATTTTTAAGTTATTTCCAACTCAAGTATTTTCTTCTTCTTTTTTCTTCATCAAGTGTAAAACTAGTCAATTTATATTACTTAACTAGTATCCGATTGAGTTATGATATTGTTATTTCTGTTGTTGTAAGTATTCAATATGCAAAGTGTATTGACTCCATTCATTGAGATTTCTATCAGATATATAATTAGCGAAATCAGAATCTTTACTAATAAAACTCAAAATATTAAGTAATAGTAAATACATTTAAAAAATTAACATCTAATATGACCTGATATTATATCGTGTAACCTTCTGATAAATAAAATTCGAATTAACTCTTACGCCTTTCTTTACCATGGAAAGTCAATATGAATGAGTTGAATAAGTCTACCACAGAAAAATTTTCATAATTAAGAAAATATAAATAGTAAACATAGGACTAAAATAGAATCATATTTAATTAAGTACTGAAAAAACTATTTAATTATCTTTAATTTAGTCTCTTTTTTCCCCCTCTCATTTTAACAGTCTGTATTTCCAACTATTGGAAGAATGGGAGGTATGGGGACTATTATATTGAAAAATTATTTTTGTTGATAAGTTTTATTTATTTATTTTCAATTATTTTAAAAAAAAGTTGCTTAAGAAAAAAGTTTGGTAAAGAGTGGGAAGAAAGGGTGGCATGCATGACTCATCAACACTAAAAAGAAAAAAAGAAAAACAAATAAATCAATAAAATTGAAAAAGAACTAGCATTGAGAAAGAAGAAAAAGTATACTTAATTGATAAGTATTTTTATATTTTTAATTTGATGTTTCGAACTCAAGTTAAGGATTATTATTGATCTGTAGCGTGAGTTACCAGATAAAATTACCTTTGATACAAAATATTTTACATAGAGTGAGACACATCTCGACATAAAATCGAACTAATTGATCTTCAAAAGAGTATTGAAAAAGTATACTTGTTTGATAAGTATATTTATATTTTTAATTTGATATTTCGAACTCGAGCTATAAGATAACTATTGATCCGTAGCGTGAGCTACGAGATGAAAATATTTTTAATATAAAATGATTTTACATAGAGTGAGATACTTCTCGATATAAAATCAAAATAGTTGATCTTTAAAAGAGTACCGAAAGTCGAATGAGAAATAAAAATAAAGAAAAAAATTAAAAAATCTAGCTAACTTTCTCAACAAAATATGATCAACTTTTCAATATTAATTTTATAAAGAAGAATCTCTATCTATCTGTCATAAAAACATACAAAAATTATTTCCAAATTATTTTTCCAACACTTTATTTTACTTGGTAGTTGGTTATGATGGGGTCAAATTGTACTTTACATATTCAAAATTATTTTTTTAATATTATAATCATAAAATTGATAGTGCTAAATATTTAAAAAAAAAATCTTTTATAATGGGGACCATTTTCTCCCACTTGACTAGTTGACATTTTCAAGATTCAAAATTTAAATAAAATTCCTTTTGATCTTGCGCCAAAAAAGAAAAAAATTGCGCCAAAAAAAAATTCCTTTTGATCGGACGGTTGAGATTAAACGATCACAAAGGAATCTCTTATGTGGGACCATCAAACGGTGGATAATCAACGCACATAATAATTAGTAATCAATTTCGCGTGCTAATCAATTTGTCTACTCGTGCAAATATATAAATTTGATCATATTTGTAAAAAATTAAAAAAAAAATGGAAATTTGTAAAAAAAAAAATTAATAATAATAAGCCATGTTCATTTATTTATACTAGTCTTGTTCAATGCATTTTGTGCATGACCGAAACGTATACCAGTAACAAACATTATAGAGAAAAATTAATTTTAATTATGAACTTATGAAAAGATAAATAATTCACTGCAAAAATAATTTTAATAAGTTATTTATTTATAAAGGTCATATATATTATGATAAATTAGAATTTTTCTTCGCGGCAGTAGACTATTTTCTTGATTCAAATAAGGAAAAATTTAGGAGCTTTTCCGCAGCTAGAAACCCTTATTTTATTATTTATTTCTATATATTTTAAAAATCAGTATTATAATATAATTAAATAAGAGTTTTTTAAAAATTGGTGAAAGACGATTTTAATTAAAAATAAGTCTTTTAATGAATGACAAATAATTCAAATAATATTTATAAGGGTCTTTACGCTTTTAATATTGGATTTTATTTTCAAAACTTTATCTTCAATCATTTGCTCTGTCATGCCAGTCCAAAATTGTGTATAATATATGATACTTAAGTATTTTAATTAAGTACTAATTAAGTATGTATTAATTCTCATATAAAAATTAATCCATACTTGAAAATAAAGGTAGTTAACCAACTGTTTTTTTTCTTTGGATTCCTCACCTAACTCCAATTATTAGCTAAAAAATAAATGCTCACTGGGATTTAATTTTAAGTTGACAAACTATCATAAGCCTTTGTCTTAGCCTTTTTTTATATTGGATAAAAATGATTTTTTTTGTGGGACTTATAACTGACGGTTATTTTTGAATGTCATCTCTGCTATAGAATGGGACGTGAGAGTTTCTTCTCATTTAGCTCCTCGTGAATAAAAGATTTAATGATGATGTAGAAATAGCATTACTGATCATTTTTAAATTATATCTTTGCAAAATAACTATTTCATGTAATTACTATGTAACAATGTCCTAGAATTTTGCACGTGAAATTTGTAAAGTAATTTAACAAATAATCACTTTTCAACTCATATAATTAAAAGATGTTCATGATCTTCGAGGATTCAGTTGTAAATTTTAAATCGCATAAGGTGACTATTTTTCAATAATATGAATGAAAAAAGGACAATAGACATTATTTTTTTTATGAATAAATTTGAAGCTCATTTATTTAATCAATTATAAAGGTTTCAAATGGCTATTTATGAATTTAGACCATAGTTCTCTATATAGGCTAGATGGTTAAATAAATGACATTTTTGGTTGGAAGAAGTTATAAATTACTACCATAATTTGATTTTGGAAAACAATTTTGAAGAGAATTGCATTTAGATTACTTTTTTTAGGAAGAAATTAAAAGCTAAATTAATTCAAATGTCCTTTTCAAAAAGTAATTATCACAATATAGCTAGGTCTAAATTGAAATTTCATTAATTTTGATTTATAACTAATACATTTCATAACAAATTAAAGTCATGACTCATAAGTATCAACTTATCAATAGACTTGAAAATGATGTGTAGTTGTACATAATGATGATTGTTTCGCTATTGATTTGAGGTTTCGATTTTAAAATTTTATATGAAAAAAAATTATTATATCATATGATAGGAGTTTTAATTAATTGGAATATATTAAGAAATAAAAGCAATAAAAATGACAACAAAGAGTTTATTGTTGAAAAACAATTTATATTTTTTTGTTTATTTATAAACAGAAAAATAATTAACATTATCAAATTCAGTTGGATAATCCAACATTTTGATATCTCAGTTCCACCTATTTGTACTTATTTTCTTTTTGTTTGTATTAACAAAAAATTGGACCCCATTCATTAGTATTTATATTTAATTAAAAAAATAATAGGTCCTTAAATGTTATGTAACGTATGAAATTATTTCTAATTTATTAAATAAAAGTTGTTGTAAAGCACATTATCAAGGGTGTCGATTTCAGTTTTGAGAATTGGGAAAATTCTTTAAAAAAGTCCTTTGTTATTTTATTAAATTTAATGTAACACAAATATGATTTTTGTTCAATTACTCGTAGGGTTGTTCAAAACCAATTATTCGAATCCGATAAAAAGTTATTGGTTTATCGATAATAGGTAGGTTTAGTAGTTTTGATAACGGTTTAAATTATTTTTATTATTGGGTTATCAGTTCTTAACCGTTTTAGGTTTTTTCTTAACGTGTTAATCGATAATCCAATAATAAATTAAATAATTATATTTATACTATTTGGTATATAAAGTCCGTGAGAGTTTCATGCTTTTATTTTTTACTGTCTCAAAGTCTCAGTTATTCTACAATGTGATAGTGTTTGATTTTGAGCAAAATATAATTTTTCAACTCATGTGTATGGTTCATTTGATTTATCACCTTGTTTCTAAGTAATTTTTAATAAAGAATTTTTTTTGTCAAATCTTAACAACTAAACCAATAATCGATAAGCCAATGATTTTCTGTAATGATTTAGCATATCTACAAATAAATAACAGATAAGTAAACTTTAAAATCGACCTGAACCGACTGATGCAGCCCTAATTTGTTGTTTCTTAATGTAAGTTGTTTGTTACTTTAATAGATTTTTATATAAAACTAGTCTGAATTTGTTGGATGACTAGTAGTTGTATTTTCAGTTCACCAAGTCATTAAGAAATTAAATATTACTAATTAAGGTAAAATTTATTAATTTATTGGTAACCACTTATGAAGATAAATTTCCATAATTGGTTGACTTGAATGACAGAATTATAGTCTGTTTATCTGCTTATTTATGGGATATTGAAGCTTTACCTACTGCTATCTCCGTCCTATATTAGTTATTCACTTTTCCTATTTTTATACGATTTTTTTAAAAAATCATAAATAAGAAAAATAGATTTCCTAATCTACCTTTTAAAATATTTTATTAGAACATTACAAATTTATTTATACTTTATAAAAGAATTTATAATTTAAAATATTATGAAAATGTTACTTTCTCGATAAATAGTTGTCAACAAGATTGATTTTATTCAGAAGTGTGTAGCCCACGCACGGCCACGAGGAAAGGGGCGGGTTTCACAGTTAATTAGGAAGATGATCGATTGAGTTGAAAAGGAAAGGAAACCGAGATTGAAAACAAACCGCGATGGTATTTTCTTATTTATGAATGGATCTGTTTCATTTTTTCAGATAAAAAACTCAAATAAGTAAGAAAATATTATTTCTAGTATTTGGAGTGTTCAATGGAACCCATTATAACTGGGCCAGAACCAATAGCCCATAGTTCCAAACACACAAAAATTATCCAAAAAGTATTATGGGCTTCTCCTTGAATCCAAATATGTGGGCGTAAAATGCTATCCTGCTTTATGACTAGTTGCTACATAGAAATAGAACCTAGCTTATGATGCTTCGCTGACACTTTTTTTCCTTCTCTTCACTCTGGACAGGAGCGCTAGCAGACACGAAGAGGAAGTAGGTGAAGCGTATTGTTCGTAATGAAAATAAAGACCAATAAAGATATTACTACTTCGCCTCTTTATCGGGCCTTTCTCATGTGACAATACCTAATGATCCATAACAAAAAAGGCCAAAATTATAAATTGGGCCTCATATTTTAGTTGGGTACAAAAAGAAATGGGCCAAGTTATTGGGTTTAATGAGTTGAAATGCCCTAATAAGTTGGTTAATTTCATGCCCTTATTCAATTTTCGTTCACGATTTCGAAATTATTCACAAGTTTTCTCGGATTCTTATAACTTGCTTGTATTTAATTACTCATTACTCAAACTTTATAACAAATTGGTATGATTTGGTGTTATCTTCATTCTTTCTATTTTGTTAAATTGTTCGCAAGTCTGAACATGTTAAAATGACTTGGTATCGTCTTCATTCTACAAACCTTGTTAGATTGTTGATGTATCATGACCGATTGAATCTATATTCATTATTCATATTTGATCTAATGCCAAATTGATATGACTAATCAAGTACTGTCTTCCTTCTATCTATATCTCGTTAGATTCAATTTTTTTGTTCATCTATCCTTTTTGGGGCACGGATTTAGTAAATACGATCAGTTATATATCTCTTGCTTCTATTGTTTATGTGTTCACGAATGATTCAACATTGTTAATAAGAAAATATAACACATTATTTACGTATGATTGATCAAATAAACTTATAACATTGAACGTTAGACATGTTTAGAACGCATTTTCTAATTATTGGACATCAATGTTTGGACTTTAGATAGCAAAATAAAATTTTAGTAGCATGAAAACAAGGACATTGGAAAAATAAGTCACGTGCAAGCACGTGATTAATTTAAGTTACTAGTCGCGTGCCTGTATTTTTCTACTCCTAATAAAGAAAAATAATATACTCATAAGTTTACTTTTTCCGTTCGTATTTCATTTATCGAGAATCAAATAGTATAAATTTTGATGAATATTTTAAAATATATTTTTTATTATTTATAATGTATTAGTATTTTTCGTGTAATTATTAAATATCTAGATTTTACATATCAAATTAATCTAACTCAATTGCACTCCTAAGGCTAATCAGATCGACTTTTCTAAAATTAAGCTGGACAAATAAAGATAAACAGAGAAAATAAAACATTATTCTCTTTGTTTTAATTGTTTTATTTTATTTTAACTTAACATAAAGTTTAAGAAAATAATTTTTTTTTTTAATTTTGTTGTTTTAAAATTTATAAATATACCCTTCGGGGTATCCCAACTGTTTTGGCCCCAGACTTCCATGTTAGCGGTCTCAAATACGAAACTTCTTGCCAGTGAAAGAAAGGAGTTTACCTTTTGGGTCGAACTCGTCTTACCGAATTTGCATAATGTGGATTATCTCTCTTATGTGATTTGTGAGTTATTGTATAGCGACTGCAAATTTTTCTTATTATAGAAAAATATACAAATTTACTAAAGTATTCTTTAATTTTGCAAAGTTAAATATGTCACGTGAAAAAATTATTTTTTTAAAAAGAAAGAAAGAAAGAAACATTTGGACCTACATGAAGAAGCTGTTAAATTTTCTGACACAAAGCTGTGAATTTTTATCTGACATTTTGTGTCAGTTATGTATAGTCTCCTTCCCTCACAGACATGTGACCCACCACCCCAATCTTTTCTTTAAATATTTTTCACATTTAAAAAAAAAAAATTATGAGAACAAATATCTTTATCCTAAAAAAAGATTTTTTTAAAAGAAATTTGGAATTCCCAAATTTTAAAATTTTTATTTTTAAAGTTTGATCCTTAATCCACATCCAAAACCCATATAAGAGTGAACAAATGTTTTCCACTTTATCATACCTTTAATGGTCGAGACAGATTCAAGAATTTGAATTCATAGATTTTAATTATGTCTATTCATGTGAATCTTATAATTATCGTAGAATGAAGTACCACATAGGTGGATATATATATGAATTCAAATCTGCCGAATTACTCATATTATGATTTTTTGTATTTTAGGTCTTCTCGTTCCGTCATCTGGCTTATGTTCTTCATGTAACATTCAGACCGAATGACTTTATGAAATTACGTCGATACTTTCACATATTATGAATAATGTAGGAGACATCTCTATTTTTTCCCCGGAGAATAGATGACTTGTATTGGATTCTGAATAAATATTTAGGTATATTAAGTATTTCTTTTTCAAAACACAAATACAAAATTTTAGATAAAATGAACACATTTGACCATAAATTAAAGTCATGATTTTTGAGTCAAATTGTTTCACTTGACACTATCATGACATGCATGTGGAGGGCCAAGAGTATGAATACATTTAAATAATTATTTATCTTATCTTATGTCTGTTAAATAACACCTAGAGAAACATATTAAGAGGGAATATCTTGGTAATTGTAATTAATTAATAATTAATCAAAACTTGTAAGCAAAAGGGCTTTCACATCAAGCCAAAAAACCCCTATCATTAATTAAACTTTTTCCATCCTATACTTGTGTGACATAATCTTGTAGGTTTTGACCAAATAATCATAATAATCTCACCTTGCTTCTATAGAAAGTTAAGGTTATAGCTAGGTGAAAATTGATGTATAGCATTTTCCTTTTGTTTCCTTTGACATTTCTTGACAATTTTGATATATTTCAATTTAAGACAAGATTGTTTTACGTAATTTAATTTCAGACATGCTTTATTTGAGTTGAGAGTCTATCAGAAATAACTTTTCTACATTTTCAAGGTAGAGATAAGCCTGTGCACATACCTCCCTTTCCAAACTCTCACTTATAAGACTACAGAAGATATACTATTATTATTATTTGGTTTTAAAACAAGAAATAAGGGCTTCGATATTTGTTATAATTATATCTCTTTTGTTGTAGCACATGTAAAAAGGTCTAACTTTGATCTTCACTTGAAGTTTGACTCATCCACTTGCAAGCAAATCCAAAAGGACAGTCCAATGCACTAAAATCCTGTCTATACGTAAAATTAGAACAAAGAACCAACCACAAAAATCTACTACTATAATTTTAAATTACTCATTCAGACGTAACCTGAAATCATGACTTCATCTCGCATGTCAAAACGAAACTTAGTTTCCAAGTCCTTTGAGTGGCCTCAACCAAAGTCATTAACTTTGCAGCTTTTTTCCCCCCTTCTCTCTCACAGAACTCTTCCTCCAAAAGATACATACAAAAAATGGTCTACAGAAGAACTCACTACAAAAAAAAGCTTCCCTTTTTTATCAAGAACCAAACTTTAAACTTCAAGAAAACAAACCAATAATAACAAGAAGAAGGTCCAAAAAAAAAGAAAAAAATCCCATCTTGCCACCCCCCACCCCCAACACACACAATGGACTTCAATTTGAATCAATGGAGAAAAAATCAAGAGAAAAATGAGTCATCAGAAAATGAAAAATCAAGACTTGTTCTTGATCTTGACTCTTTTTCTTGTTGATTATCTCTCTTATGTGATTTGTGATTTATTTTCTAGTTCTGATTGTTCTGCTTTTTCATTGTTTGTATCTGAATCTACAAATTTATTAAGTCAGCATTTACTGTTTCTGCAGATTCAACAATCAGTGCCACCAGATTTTCCAGTAAGTAAATACATTATTTACTTTCTCTTTTTTTTCCGTCAGATTCAAGATTTAAATTTTATTGGAAAATAATAAAGATAAATTCAAGATTTAAAATTTACGTTGACGTTTAATTCTTTGTTTGAATCAAAGCTATTGAATTATGTGTCAATTGTTACTTTGTTATACATATGTATTAAATCTTGAACACGTTTAGCAAACTTAGTGGCTTCCGTATTGTTAATTCTCGTGTTCATGGTTGTTGATTCTCATTCAAGAGTTGAACTTTATGAGTTTTAAACGTCATTTTGTATATATTTAGTAAATTTCTTAAAACATATTTTGTCTTTATTGATGTCCATTTAAAAAAATCAAGAGGTTATATATCACTTAGTTTTTATTATTAACTATGGTCATTTCTTAAATCATTGTAATTATTATAGTTAAAAAGATAGTAAAGTAAAATTATCATTCAATTTATTATTCTTTAAGGTGGTGCCAAGTCAATACTAGACAAATAAAGATGAAAGAAGGGAGTACTATATATTGAATTTTGTTGAGGTTTCATATATATTAAATCTTGAATGCGTTCAGTGAAAAAATACTAGATTCTCCACGGCTTGTGGTGTCTGCATTCAAGATTTAAATTTATAGGTTCGAAGTGTCACTTTTGTATCTATTTAGTAAATTTCTTTTAACACATATAGAGTTTGAACCAAATTTATTGAATTTGATTTAAATCAAATATTACTTTTTTTATTGTATTTATGAAACCTTTTAACACTCTTAGTGAAACTTCTGAATAGCTTGTATCTCTTAATGTTTTAAGCTTTTTTATATGTAGAAACGTATTCATAATTTTATCTCTGTAAGTTTAGAATATCATTTTTTATATATACAATAGATCTTAAGACATATACATTAATTTGAAGTTTAAGTATCTGAATTTGAATACTCTAAACGAAAATACTGATTATAGGTATGGGAAATGGTTACTTCAGCTTAGCTCAGTGGCAAGAACTTGAACTTCAAGCTTTGATTTACAAACATATGTTAGTTGGTGCTCCTATTCCTCATGAACTTCTTTATCTTATCAAGAAAAGCCTCATCAATTCATCTCCTTACTATAATTTGCCTCAACAATATCATCATTATCAACAAGCTAGTAAGTTCCTTTTTTTCAAATTCAAATTATTTATACAGAGTTTAAGTAATATATATCGTCAGTGTAAATAAATTCTACACTATGAGGTCATTTTTACGTGTTGACCTATAGTAGGTATTAGCATATTTTATTTCCAAGATTTCAAATTCTATAGTTTAAGAAGCATTACATGTATATATCCTTTGAACGACCTGATGGAATTAAAAAATGAAGAATACATAACAATAAGAAGTACCATATTCTTGGAATTTTGTATGATTTATGTAGTCGCGTAGCTGCAAATAGTGAAGGATAGTCAATTGAACACCATTTGATTCGACATTCATATGATACATCTAGAAAAATATATCAAGTATATCAATTAAAATTACTAAAACATATTTACATGTTGTAGACTTATAGTATGTATTAACCTAATTTATTTTCAAGATTTCAAATTCTATATTTTAAGAAGCATTACATGTATATATTCTTTGAATGACCTGATGGTATAAAAAATGGAGAACACATAACAACAAGAAGTACTATATTCTTGAATTTTGCATGATATATGTATCGTGTAGTTGTAAATAGTAAAGAGTAGTCGGTTGAACACCATTTGAATTAAAATTTGTATGGTGCATCTAGAAAAATATACCATGTATATAAAAATGTACTACATATAAATATATACATTGAATATTGAACGCCCTTAATGAAATTTTTTATTTTACCACCAGTCATACACGAATTCCAAGAACAAGAATTTTACCATCATTTTTTCTTTTCTGTATATTATGAAGTGTTACAATCAGGGTATTGGGGAAGAACAAGTATGGATGCAGAGCCAGGGAGGTGTAGGAGAACTGATGGGAAGAAATGGAGGTGTTCAAGAGGTGTAGTGAGTGGCCACAAGTACTGTGAACGCCACGTCCACCGTGGACGGAATCGTTCAAGAAAGCATGTGGAAATTCCCACAACCACCACCCCTCGTGGTTGCAATGCAGCCACGAACAATAGGGGTGGCGGTGAAGTCCTTAGAGTCAACCCCACCATGGGGAGTCATGGCGGGGTTACTCCTCAGTTTGCTCTATCTGGACATGCAACTTCAATTGATCTTCTTCACCTCAATCAAAGGTATATTACATTTTTGAAATATCGAGTTTAAATTATATGCATCCATAATCTATAGTATCTTATATCATTTAGTGCATTTATCTGTTATAACATGTAACTGTTGACTATAAATATGTTAGCACAAAGATAACATATTGCATACACTTCAATTAATTTTATAGAATATCTGAATTCTAGTACTTCTTATCAATGTAGATATTGAATAATTTTATCCACTAAAACTTAAAAAAATAAATAAAAAGATTACCTATATTTTTGTTTCCCACTAAAAACATGAATGGTTTTTAGCAAAAGTGGAGACAAGAAGTTCAATAATGCAATGACAACATTGAACTTTTTTAACTTTATTCTAAAGGGACTAATTTATATGTGTATTATTCTCATTTAACACTATCCCACCTCCAAAGAGACATCTCAAAGTTATGATGTTTGATTGATATTTGTCTCCCAAAAGGGAGAATATCTAAATTAAGACCTTGATCAAATGGCTTCCAAGTAAAGACGATTCTATACTCACAACTAAAATGTAAGAACTCTAATTAAAAATAAAAAAAATACTTACAACTCAATCATAAAACGTCGTTGATTAATATTTGTCTTCCCAAAAGAGAGAATATATCTTCAAATTACTGAAGATGTGATCCAGGTTAGAAAGATTTGGAGGTCTAGAATAAAGGTAAAAGGAGTGAAAGGTAGTTGAGCATTGTAACATTAGTTAGTATACACGTAATATTATATTCTCCTAATTTTCTTTATATCTATTATTTCATTTGTTATATTTATCGTATTATTTTGCAGTTGTTTTTTTTTTTAGTCTTGCTTTGATTGCATATATATATTGAGCCAAAGGGAGAATAATTTCTGCCTATAAACTATATTACACTCTCGTTAAATTTCACTTGTAGAATTATATAGCATGTTGTCTAAATTTTAAAACCCTTGATCAATGGCTTTATCTTTATCTATTTCAAGGTCCATTATGATTGAGGATTACATTATTCTTTTATTTACTCATAGAGGGGTCCATTTACTGAAATTTTTTCTTGTCATTGTTAGAATCTCATTCAAGATTGTTTTGGTCCCCTTTCAATTTCATGGTCCACATTCTTGATTTTTTTTTTCTTCTGAGTTTGCTTTATCTTTTAGTACATAGCTGCACCCCATCCACTTGTTCTTTGTCTCTGCATTTGTAAAGGTCCCCACACCCACCCAACCCCGCCCCCTATGTACTGATGGGTAAGTTTTATGTACAGATAGAGTAAAAAATATTTACACGATCAGATCACGTATAAGAGGGTAACATTTTTAGTTGGCCAACTCTAAATTCACCCTCCTAGGCATAATAATTTATAGTCGTTCTCGGTGTATAATCAACATATAACATATACACACTAATTATACATTGATCATATACTGCATACTGATCAAAATTTGTGAAAAAAAATAAATATTAGGGTTTATTTTTGGTTTTGAGCTTTTTTTTTTGGGGTTGTATGTTTTTTTTACTTGGAATCTTTACACAAATAGCCAAGTGGATTCATGGTTACTTTTCTTAACCGATATACATGGAGATTATACATGGTTATACACATATTACATATGAATTATACATATTGCAGGCCTTCAGAATCTAAAAAGGGCCCAACGGAAGCCCAAAATGATGGTAAATCCAATGGCCAAATCCTTCGCCATTTCTTTGATGATTCTGCCACCAGCCTCTCCATTTCGATGCCCGGAAATCCCTCGTCCGACGTCTCGTTGAAGCTATCAACGGGGGATAGACATAGCTCTGATACTCGAGTCAATAACGTTGAACGTTCCATGTGGGGAACGAATCAAGTGTCATCGATGGGAGGACCACTAGCCGAGGCTTTAAGGTCATCGATGTCCAACTCATCGCCAACGAGCGTGTTGCATCACTTGCCACGTGGCAGCACGTCGGAGGCTTGTTATATTAGCACTTGATTAGACAAGTGCAGTGTTTTCTTTTATGACAAGGGTGTTTTTGGACTCCTAGGTTGTGTGTTTTTTTTATAACATTGCAAATGTTGTGTTTGTATTATTTTGGTTTGTGTAGGTGAAATTATGAAGCCTTTGCTTATTTCTTTTACACATTCTTTTCAATAATCTGCGACAAGGATTTTTCGAAAACAACTTCTCAATCTCTATGAGGTAATGGTAAGGTCTGCGTACATTTTACCCTCCCCAACCCCACTTATGGGATTCCACTAGGTATGCTGTTGTTGTATTCTTTTCAATAATCGTGGCATCTAAATCAGCTTTTACGTGCTTCGATTGATTCAACAAGATATCTACCACTTCCCACCAACAATAAACACTCATGGCACATTCTAGTGTTTTTGTCTCTACTTAGCGCATGGTTATCGACTTACTACATTGACCAATAGACGACACTCTTGGATGCATGTAATTACATCTTGTGTTAGCAATAACACAAGAATTACCAAGTTGGTAGCATAACTTAGAAGGGGAAAAACACTAAAAGTTACCAATTTCATTTGTTGATAACTATAGTGTCAGTATCAACTTGTACGCATCTTGACCAATTCTACATAACACGTCACCTCTGACTAAGGATAGGTACCAGATAACTCAGTCCATGAATTTTGAGCCTGATAAAACATCATTTAGATCAACAGTATTTCCATTTTATGGTTATTGCATTTTAGGTCACATAGTTGATAACTAGTTGGCTGTACATATGAAGAAATCTTACTAGATGATAATTTACAGAATGCAATCTGAACTCACTAAGCAAAACCTGCTGAAGCGCATCTCAGCAGTTCGACATAAATTCATCGATTCTACATAGTTTGTTCATCACTTCATCTCTGCGTCTATCGTTGGTCTACTTGTAGTGGAAAGAACTGTAAAATTTCGCTAATACTGATGCAGTATTGCCAGATTCGTCAAGAAGCTATCTGGATGACCAGGTAGTGTTCAAATACTTCAACGAGGTCTTAAGTCTGTTCATTCTTCAACAGATTCTTCTTCAACGGACTCTTCTTCTTGTACTACTACTTCTTCGTTGTCTACTAGTGCATACACCACTGCCGTTCTACTAGGTGCATACACCATAATGGAACGAGGACGATCATCATACCATCCTTCCTGTATAAGATAAGTTGTATAGACATTAGAAAGTTCTTTCTAGAAACGAAACTAAAAGTCACAGGCTGGGATAATAATGAAGGGGGCTTTTACTTACAAAGGTGAAATATTCGGCATTATGATCATTTCTTCCAAAGCCACCATAAAGTGGATCATCCGAGTCCAAGACAATCTGATCACATCAAATTAATTGAGTTCATACAACACATTAAGAAGCTGACGGAGAAACTAAGGCAGCATTCTGAAAGATATTAAGTTCTCAATGAATACTGGCATTTCAGACTTAGCATTTCGTATTTATTATCTATCTGCACTACCGAAAAGAACTGAAGTCCTTGGATATATTTTAGGTTCCAAGGTGATGGTATAAAAGAGTTTTTCGCTCGGATTACCAACATCAGTTATCTGTCAAATATGTTAACTAGTAAAGAGTAGGAAAAGAGATACGAACAGTTCGGATCATGATGGCAAACATTAATGATTCATTAATTAAAAGAACATTTTCTGATTCTTCATCCTAACATCAACTAATTGGTTGTATCGCTAATACAAAAGTGATTACCTTCAATTCAAAGGAAAGATTAAATGTACTAGGAAAGAAGAAAGGTTTCAACTCGGCATACCTTGTATTTTCCAGGCTTCAGGCAGCCTATGCGATAGTCTGAATAACTATTTGTCCAGTGAAAATTGAAGACAAAAACTAGATTTCCTCTTTCAAATACAATCATTCTATCTCCTTCATTCTTTCGTGATATGAACTGGTGTTCTGAAGTCATAAACTGCAGGAAAGAACAGATAAGAATTAGTCCATTACAAAGAAGTATAAAATATGAATTAACTTACAAATGAATAGTGAATACAAGTACTCGCTCCATTTCAATCTGTTTGTCTTACTTTCCTTTTTAGTCCGTTCCGAAAAGAACACTTCTTTCTTTTTTGGCAACTCTTTAATTTTAACTTTCTACACGGCACGTTTGAGACCACAAGATTAAAGGACATTTAAGTACATTCTAGATATCATTAGTTTAAGACCATTAAATTTAAGAGTCTTCTGTACATTCTTAAACTCCATATCAAGTCAAAACCAGACAAACAAATGGAAATGGAGGGAGTAATATAGCTGCATATCAGACTATTATCATGCTTATTTTCTAAAGATGACTACCAAGAGATTGGCACAAAAATAACTTCTTGTTCCATGTCTCTTTTGACACGATTTTGCATTAGAAGTTGCACGAAATGTCATTATCAGGTTTTAGAGTCAGCTGAAAGATGCTTGAACAGCCTAAGCAGAACAGATATGAGCACCCAAGCATGTGGCTTAATGGTCAATGAAGTTTGTTGCAAATCATGAGTGCTGGTCGGAGGACTCCTAGGTTGTGTGTTTTTTTTATAACATTGCAAATGTTGTGTTTGTATTATTTTGGTTTGTGTAGGTGAAATTATGAAGCCTTTGCTTATTTCTTTTATAGCAGGACCCGTAAGATTACGGACACAACAGTTATTTAAAAACAGATCTACATGAAGATTTAACTTCCTGATATCTGTGCTGGTCGAAACTTAAACTGCAATGTCCCAATGATAGCACATCTATCAGACTAACATAATCAGAAAGTAATTCTCATCAATCAGCACAGTAAATGACTGGTCGAAACTTAAACTGCAATGTCCCAATGATAGCACATCTATCAGACTAACATAATCAGAAAGTAATTCTCATCAATCAGCACAGTAAATGACTGAATGAGTACGGGTTATGGTCAAGCATTTCAGCAAACTGTATTTAGATAGATAGTAAAAGAGAACACACACCTGAAACTATGTTTTACAAGAACTTAATGAAATTCCTCCAAGAAAAATGAAAACTACTGTACAGGGAATCAAGAAAGCAGGCACAATATAAACACATACCTCATATCTCTCTTCAATATACTGCATAGCCCGGTCAAATTCTTGCAATCCACGGTATCTTAAATAGTCTGCATCTCCCTGAATATCCAACAAGGATAAGGACTCAAAAATTGAGACTGAAGAGTTAAAAAGGAACATGGTATAATGCTGTGAAAAAGTTTCAAGTATATTTTGATCCTTGTACTCTAAACTCCATCATTCGTTTTGGAGGGAGTATTTGCATCAGCGCCACATCAATACACCAAGAAACTAGAATGGTAAAGTAAATCATATATTCCCTCCGTTTCAATCTGTTTGTCTTTCCTTTTGTCCATATAAAAAAGAATGCCTCTTTTCTTTTTTGGCAACTCTTTAATCCTAACTTTCTATATGTCATGTTTAACACCACAAGATTAAAGGGCATTTTGGTACATTTTACATATCTTTAGTTTAAGACCACAAAGACTCAAAAGTCTTCTTTGCTTCGTGCCAAGTCAAAACCAGACAAACAAATTGAAACAGGGAGTGACTTAGACAAGAAACAGTGCAAGGGCTAACCAGATCAAATCTCCGTCTGCATTTATCATAACTGAATTGGTTTCCAGGAATGACTTTGCCATCAGGGAGCTGTTGATCAGCCCTAGGGAAATCAATCCACTCTGGAAAACATAAAATGAATGAACTACTGTACTATAAAGAATACCAGGAAAGAAAATTGTAAGAGATCAAAAGCAGCAACGAGAAGAAATAAGGCCATGTCAGAATAATATGTTGGCGATTTATACCAGGATGGCCGAATTCATTTCCCATGAAATTTAGGTACCCTTCTCCTCCTAATCCCATAGTTACAAGCCTGATCATCTTGTGCAATGCTATCCCACGATCTATTAATGGTGTTGATGGTCTATCCAGAGCCATAAAATCATACATATCCTGAAAATGATAGTTGGGGGCGAGGGGGAAGCATGACGTGAGAACTTGATAAACCAAATCCATAAAACATACAGCTCTAGTCGTTGAAGACGCCATTTTGGGGCCTCATAAACACATAAACTAACATTTGCTTGTTAACAGTTTCATTTTCTCGTACTGCTCATAGGATAGGGGATATTCATGCTCAAGGATTATTACTATAGAAAGAAAAACGCAGCAAGTTTGTAAAGGAGAAAGTAGCGGATTCATGTACAGTTACATCCTTAGAGAAAATGAAATCCAGAAATTAAGCTGATAGTTTCTTGAAATTATAGTGTCTAGTAGCACTTGTAGGTGAAAGAAAGTAGACTCCTTGTCAAATTAATGGATGACTGAATACTGCAAAAGTAAATGTCTCCTTTAATTGGCTCGCCCAATTTTAAGTTTCAATTTGATTACTAAGAAAGACAAAAAAGAAGTGTATATAACCTTGTCCATCAACCAAAATGCAATAGTTTTATCACCAACTAGAGCTTGATCGTGACTTTCAGCATATGAAATACACTTTTCTAACCATCTTCTATTTGTCAGCGTATGAACAATATCACCCACTCTCCAATCCTCATCCCGTTTCCTGTAACAAATAGTGTTAGAAAAAACAGCTTTTTAGATCAGTGACTTGCACGCAAAAAATATTAACTGTTGGAAATTAATCAAAGTCAAACACAAAAAACTAAGGAGCATATCCTGAGAGAGAGAAAGTATTCTGTATTTTGAATAGATAGATAGAGCATATAGTCAAATAAGTAGTAGACACACACCGCCATCATACTAGGTCTGTGACAAATTGAAACACATTCAACTAGACAATGAGACAGCTCCCAGTCATAGTGGCACAAACATTGAAAATATCTGATTAATTTTGACAAACAGTCCGAGAATAATTTTTCTAAAGTTGTGCCTCGCAACAAGAGTACATGCATCTGTGTCCCGCTTAGAGAGATTAGTTCGAAATAAATACCAGTTCCAAATAATCAAACGCTACACCACTCAGGCATTGAGAAATTAGTAAAACGCTTCCTACATATACAAGGTAAACAAGCTTCCTCCACTTCTGTCCCTTTGTTGAAATTATGCTTCCCACTAGGAATGGCTCGGATGATTCTAGATTAGAAAAAAAAGTTGAAATGCAAACCAAGAAATTGTAATCAAATACAGGTTTAGGCTAGTGCATAAGATGGAATAATCTGGCTTGACTGCAAGAGTTCATGTACAGGATTAGTGTACCATCACCATCAGAATTGCTGCCGATTCAAAACAAATAAAAATCCAACAGGAGCTGAGGCAGATGGTTTTTGCCTGGAAAGCATCCTGTTGACTCTTGAGTGATTCCGGTTACTGCTTACTAAGAATCTTATCTTGCTTTCTCACATCATTCATGAGAAAACTTCACGAGTTGACTGAGGGCTCCAGTAAAATTTAAAGAGAAGAGGGGCTCTCAGACTAAGAAAGAAAAATGTACAAGGAATAGCAACCGAATTATGCAGTGCAGACCACATTAAAATGTTCCAATGCTTGTGCTCGAATCTCCTCATCTATTGTAAACTTCAACTCAACATCAGTGACATATCACTATTTGTAGGTTCTCTAACCATACGTTAATCAAAGTAATTTACTTCGTCAAAAAAATATATACAATTTAAGATATATAGAGATTAAGAAACTACATACTTGAGCAACTCAATCCATTTATCAGCAACTGCCATATGCAACCGATAGTCAAAGCCAACACCCCCATCTTGAATGGGAATACAAAATGTCGGCATTCCACTAACCTGAAATTAGTCGAAAAAAGAGAAGCATTAAGGGAAAGATCAGAAGTCACAGTCCATATAGAGTAAATGTCCTTTCTCTTCACATTGCATGATTTTTGCATTTTGCAATTAGCATAAATATCTTTTACTTTTTTTTTGAACTAGTAACTTTGTATTATATCTTAAAACAGTACATGGGTTGTACTGAAACCTCATATACAAATGGCCTCAATTCTCATTGATCTATGGCCTCAATTAGCATAAATTTCTTTCACAAAAGAACCTCTGAAAAGCATATAGTAGTACCAGAAGCAGAAAACTGTACAAATACATGGTTTTCACTCTGAACAGGTTGTTCAGGAAAACGGGATTTGGATCAGTTAGGAGGCATTGGAAAGAAATTCTCAAGTGGTTTTGTTTTAAGTAAATCAGACTCCTCTCAGAACAAAAACTTGTATTTCCTGACGTCATAACCTAATTGATTCTCTATGGTGTTTTTTGTTTTAAGTAAAAAAAAACCATTCTTCATATTACTTCATAGGGGTTTTAACTGATGGCATCCTCCAGCTTGATATTCCTATCATCAGAAATTCAGCACAGCGAGGTCTCTTTGGCTTCTACCCATTAACTCAGCACAATCCAGTATCATAAGGTCAAGATCAAGAACTACTTACATCTTCACCAATGGTAATTGCATCAGGGAAAAGTCCATGAATAAGATCGTTGACCAGCATCAAATATACCACAGCATCCACATCAGTTGCGAGTCCAAAGTATTCATCGTAGTTCCCGGTGAACCCCACCTACAGAAATTAAAATGTATTAGGTAAGTATTTACCAGAATACTGGAGATACCTTAGTAAAACAGATGAAGCAGCAAGAAGGAAACTGAGTATAAAATTGAGTATACATCAGTTATTTCACATTCCAGTATAAAATTTTATACTTTATGAAGGCACCTTGTTGTCTAAAAGCTATCACTTGTGATCACAAAATTGAGTATAAAATTATGTCGAATCAACTTTACCGATAATCCGTGATGAGTATACATCATTGATGTCACACCATCAAATCTAAATCCATCAAATTTGAACTCATCCAACCACCATCTCGCATTTGAGAGAAGAAACCTTAGTACCTATAACAAGTAACATGTTTTCAGTCACACCCATTGGCACAAGGTTTTGGCTGACTCATGTTTCAACTACAACATACCCAGTGGAATCCCACAAGTGGGGTCTGGGGAGGATAGAATGTACGCAGACCTTACCACTACCTCATAGAAGTAGAGAGGCTGACTCATGTTTCAACGGAAGAAATTACCTCCCAGTGTCCATAGTTAAAGAGGCGGGAATCCCACATCCAATGATAACCACGAGCTCCAGAGTGAAAATAACAACTATCCGTGCCATCAAACATGTTCAGCCCATCTAAAGTATTATTTGATGCATGGCTGCAAAAGTTTGCGTGATTCCAGTGAGTTAAGGACAAAGTAAAGCATGTCAATAGAACATAAGTGCCAGTAAAAAAAGGATAACTCTTATTGCAATTAGATTTTAGAATGAAGCACTATTTCTTTCATTTATGATTAGATCATAGGAAATGCACCGAACAGAGAGAAAGCTTGATGATGGATCCAAGGAGTAAGAAGTAAAGCCTGTTCTGAAGTACGCACTTGCACATTAACCACAAGAACACAGAAAACAGACCTCAAAATAAAGCAAGTACAGTACTACACAATCTCAGTACAAAATCCAGAAGTCAACCAAATATCGTACAAAGGATATAATTTTTTCACTTTTAACCTTCTTTTTATACTTTTGAAGTTTGTACTTCTCCTTTAAAAAAAAATTCAATCGTTTTCACTTAGGGATTTGGACAGAAATGGCTGAACCGGGGCATTGTATATCTACTATCTAATTCTTGGTGCTGATCAATAGAAGTCCAGAAGGCTTTCTCCCATCTCAAGGAAAACTATATGTCAACAATCAAAAACAAGAAGTGACCCCCACCCCCACAAAAAAAGGAAACTCCATCCATAGCTTGAATAAACATAGTTGCAATAGTAAAATAGTAATTACTACCTGTGAACAATGTCCATGAGAACAACAATTCCTAGCTCATGAGCTTTATCAATCAAAGACTTAAGGTCGTCAGGCGTTCCAAAACGGCTACTTGGTGCAAAAAAATTTGTGACATGATAACTGAGACAAAAAAGTACAATGAGTTCCATTAGACATACTAAAATTATCAGCTTAAATGTTAACTGGCACCATGGTGATTAGATGAGAAAGACGTCTTGCTGATTGCTGAAGATATAGAGAAACCAGGGAAACAAATGCAAACAGAAAAAATGAGAATTACCCAAAACTAGCATAATAAGAATGCTCTTGAATAGCCATAATTTGCACTGCATTGTACCCAAGCTTTTTTATGCGTGGAAGAACTTCATCTCTAAAATTCACGTATGTGTTTATTTTTGGCTCCTGCAGTCACAAATATGGAACCATCTATAAGGGAAGAATATCAAAATTGACTCAATACTTAAAACAAACAGCAAACTTAAGGAGAGAGAGAGATAGAAAATAGCTAAAAGCTGCTCGAAAATGCATGTAGCATTTAAATCCTATCCCAGTATCTTGGTAGAACAAGGAATAAAAGAAGGGGCCAAATATTATATTTTATTACTTTTTAGATAAAGACAAAGGGGCCAAATATTCAAAGCGCATCACATATATATGCACGAGGAATCACCTCTTGTACCATAACATTTTAATATACAAAAGTATCACAAAAATGAAGAAGTTTGTATGAACAGCTGGAAACATTCAAAACATCTTGGTAGGGCAAAAAGGTATCTTGTACTGGAGCCTTGGCGTAACGGGTCTGAGCTGTGGAAATAGTCTCTTGCACAAATGTACGATAAGGCTGCATACAATATATACCTAGTAGTTTGGTCCTTCCACAAACCCCATACCGGGAGCTTAGCGCACCAGGATGCCTTTTATTTAGTCCTCAAAGACAAGGTCATTTAAACAGAAAGGATAGTAATAGGAGAACAAAAAGAGTAAAAAAAATACACTGGAAATTTTTTCAGTATGTTCTAGTCTCCCTATTCTCCATCGTGTTTTTATTGTGGAAGATAATTTCTTCGTAAAGGACAAAATCAAAACGTGATAAGGGACCTTCAGATGCCATTTCTAGAACAGCAATGATAAAGATTAACATCTGGTTCATAAATTTAACATCCAGGACACGACACCACACATCAAAACATTAATGAACCAGCAATCACTCCACTTCACCTTTCGACAACCACTTCAGAGAAATAACTGCTCTGATGATTAAATGTTCACATATACGGCAGTCATTACAGATAGAACTCAGATTCATAAATTATAAAAGAGGAAGGATGCGCACCGGACTACTCATTCCAATATGAGATTCATATATTCTCAGCGACTTTGGTTTCTTTGGCCGAGGATGTTGGAAGATATACCTCTCCTACAAGAATGAAAACTAATCATAAAAAGACAGAGATGAAATAGCAGTTGTTAGGATGCAGAAATTACCAAGGGAATGCAAGCACTTCCATGGGAAAGACAAGAAAAAAACTTCTAGATCACAAACTGCTATGCAACACACTAATAAATAAGGTAATGAACAAAACCAACTAAACTAATATACAAGGAGAATATCAAAAAGAAGAGTTGGTACGAGACCAGTGTTGTCAAAGGAGCGCTTAAGCCCTGAAGCAAGACTTAGAACATGTTGAGCACTTCACCTCGCTCAATGCATGCTTTCATCAAGGTTCTAACTTCTAAGACATACTTTTCCTTGCCAATGAGCCTCTTCTGAAGAGGCGACACTTAACCATTCATATTTCATTTTATCATAATTGTTTTTTTTTCAGTTCTTTATTCATATATTTGTCATCCATGCTTATAATTATTAGTCTTAGACTAAACATATATAATTGTATTTTTCTCTGTTTGCACCTTTTTCCATTAAACCCCAAACTTTATTCGAGGTTAAAGCCCCGTTGGACCTTGAGTTTTTTTGCTTTTGATAACTCTGCATAAGACTATCAATCTATGCTTTTTCATGGAAATCAATATATTAACAAGTCAAGATATGCTGTAGTTTTTGTATTGAAAAATCTATGCCACACAAATCCTTGCTCATCACTTAGTTTCTCTTTTTTCCTTTTTTTTTTTTTTGATGGTGGTGTCCAAGCCAACTTGCATGTGCTCAACTATTTCACCAGGATACATGCTACTCCACCAGTACTAAGTGAGTATTCATCTTGCTTATCAGAGGCGTATGCAAGGGTGTTCACCAAGTTCACATGAACCCAAGCTCCTCTCCCGAGACCATATATAGTAATGTTATATTTTCTTAAAAATACTTAAATATCTCGAAGTATCATATAATGTGATGATGATTGGGCACTCCATTGAAGTGTGACCATCTCGCTTAAAAATTTGAGCTATTAGAAAGAGCACAGTTTAATTTACCTAATTATATCTTCAACATGCCCCTCATATGTGCATCTAATTTTTTTTCATGGTCAAGCACGAGAAAATTCTTTTTGATAATAGCTGACATAGAGACTCGAACTGAAGATATCTGCCTCCTCTGCTACCATGTGGAAGTGCGATTCACCCTATGTTGATTGGACCTTGGACTCTACAAAAATGTAGACAAGTGCATGTCAAATTCTCCGCAGTAGTGCATTTTTTGGAGAATCCGACATGGGTGCAACAACATATTTGGAGAGTCCAAGTAACATAGGATTCACCACTTCACCACATTCCTTTAAATGCGGAACCAAATACAAGACCATATACTAGACTATTAGCAGCAGCAGAGAGAAAAGAGTGTAACCTCTTGGGGTGGATCATAATATACTCCATTGTATGGAATTTCATCGGGAGGTTGCACAGAGAAATTAATCCAAGAAGGAATGGAATCCTTCACACCTGATGGAGTGTCCATACGTATCTACATTTCAGTATATTAAGAGCAAATATTAGCAAATCGTGGCATAGAACAACCATGATCAGACATAGACTAGACACTATAGGAGGGGATGCTATCAAGTTTTGAAGTGAACAGACCGATATAACTTTTTAAAAAAACCTTGAAGCTTTGATGCAAGTATTTTAACCAAAAAGGTAGAAAACAGTGATTCGACAGCTAATGCATAAGATACCTGAAAGTCAATCAGAGCACCGTAGAAAATGAGTCATACCTTCACTCTGGTCCCATGAGGAATTGCAGGAGAGCCATCCGCATTATTTGGCAGAAAAATCTCCCAGACACCAAATTCATTCTGCTTATAGACTATGAATTAGTTTTATGCAACATTCCATCACTGCATAAAGCTTAACATTACTGGAAACAAGTCAAGAAGGATTACTTTAAAATCTAAAGAAATTCACATTTTCTTGTAAAGACTTTCTTGTAACATGCAAATTAGAGAAGGGGATCACACGCCAATACAACTCAATCAACAAGGGGGTAATAGAAAAGGTAAACAAAAATAAGAATACGAGAAATTGGATAGGAACTGTGAAATGAATAGCAAAGACAATTGAATGAAAAGAACACAAGGCTTCAGACATGGCAGCAGAACCTATTGGGTATGTACTATGGGGAACATACCCGAGTCATAACGTCAGCATTTGGGTTCCAATTATTGAAATCTCCAATGAGGGCAGCTGACTGCAAAAGAACGGAGAGGATATACATGCAATCAGACTTTCAACAAACCTATATTGTCATACACAAAATACAGAGAAGTTGGTATAACTGACAGGCACAAAAGTAGAGATTACCAATGACTTTCCAGGTTATTTCATATTATTTATCTCTCATTTCACCATATACTGCACATAAACCTTGTTTTTCTAGTAATCGGTTGCAGAAAACATCAGAATGTGCAGGTTTGGTAGAAAAATGTTGTGTCATAAATACACATCTGACATAATAAAAATCCAGCAACAACGTTTATTCTGACCCACTAACCAAAAGACAAACCACTCGGCTTGCTGTTATAGGTACTTATACTGGCAGAACGCAAGCAAGTCAAAATATAATGTCTTGATTCTTCGAGACATATTTATACTTAGTTGGCTGATCTCGAGTTGATTAGTTCTCTAGTTATCTTCCGAGCTAATTCTTACATGCCAAATTAGATACTTTACTCGCTAGAAGCAAAAGGTACACGAATGTGTGTGCAATACTGAATACTCAGTAAATTATAGACCACTTCAAATCTTTGTTTTTGATAGGGATAATCAACTCTGCAAATATCGATCGGAACTTGAACCTTTGTATGGGTATGCAATTTCAGAAAGCACAATAATTGAAATAGGTAGTCTGTATTGGTATCAGATCTATTCCCATGTTCCGATCTTTCCATTTTTTTGACCCATTTCTTGGGTAAGTATCCCAACAATATTTGAAATTGAATTGGTTATCCCCACAATATTTCAAACTGAATTGGTTATCCACAAAGAAAAAGAAAGTTTCTTCTAGTTTCGCTTCTTGCTCTTCCAATTCAGAAAGAACTGTCAGAAATCGCTAGTTGGGTTTAGAGAAGATTATGGAGGACACGGATTAAGGTAGAGGATTAGTTAGGTTGTTGAGGGTTGTACTCCTTTTTATCATAGGGAATCTAAAACAAAACAAGAAACGAAACACTGACCTTGGCACCAGGAGCCCACTCACGGTAAGTAATACCTGTAGCACTGGCAACAAATTTCTAGGTTGTCAGAAAGAGGTATTTCAGTCCCTCTCAAGAGAGCAAACTTACAAAGGAAAAGGAGGAGCATCTACAGTATATAACGTACATATAATCCAAGGAAAAATAAACAGAAAGTAAAGATTCTAGAGTAACGGGAAAAACTATATCACTGAAGTATATAGATTCTCTTCCAACAATTAGGTGTAACATTAGCTCCAAAAGGTCTACCTCATAAACATTAGCTTTGGAAGGTCACTTTCCAGTATTCACTCCGGTTGTTTGAGACAGATACTTCAAAGTCCAATATATGACATGCCTTCTTTTAAATTTTTTTCAAAATAAGGCCTTTGTGGGATAGCATGTAATTAACACAGGAGGGAAGTATACTCAAGAAAAACTTTCAACAATAGATAATATTTAAAGAATGCTAGAAACCAGATAACACCTATTTTTAGGAACGGTGAACATGTCAATAATTACTTGCGGATATATGCATGTCTCTAAATACAAAGCATAATCTATTTCTCTTTCTTTTTTCTGCAGCTATTACAACCTCTAGTCGCCCTTTAAATCCTTTGTATCACATTCTATAGGTATGGGAGTGGGTCAAAGAAGTACCAAGTTGGCATCAAAGAATCACATTATAGCATGAAATGTTTGACAAGGTTTTGCAGCCAGTCTCAAATACCTTCAGATAAAAAAATAAATAAGAATAAAGCAGTTATTACCTACGAGTGAAACCCATTCTTTCGTAACCACGAGAAAAAGCTTCCAAACCACCCTCATACTTGTCAATTGCCTCCCTCATTTTCTTGTACTGTGAATACCTAAAAGCGAACAGCATAGAAAAAAGGACTTTAGATTGTAGCTGGCCATGTCAAGGTGATGGAAATGCAGAGAAAGACCGCACTGCTGCTTGGAGCTGAAAGAAGCAGATAAATACTGAGGCTAACACCAAGAGCAAAACCATAATTGCGTAACCAAAGTAAAATACTGCCTCGAGAGCAAGGACGTCCAAACAAAGAGAAATCAACAGAGAAAATAAAGATTCTGGAAGTGCATGTGAGCATTTGGTTCTCCGAGTTAGTAAAATTGGAAAGTTGAAGAATAACACAGGATTGCTGATGAACCAAAATACAAAGCATGGCAGACTGCTACAAGAAATTAAACTAGCATATAGCTGTGCTATGGACCTATTGCGTCTTTCACGACTTAGACTTGGGAGACAAAAATGGAGAATGTATAAAGCAAATAATCAAACCTAGGCAGAAGAACAAGCAAAAATCAACATAGAATCACGTCAACCGAAAACAAGCATAGATGACAATAATAAAACAGAAATACTAAGAGCATTCAGATAGAAGAAGCTTATGTTTCAAACAAATGATGGCTAAAATATTGTAAAGCATCTTAATTAGGAGGTGTCTCTCTTGCTCAGCAAGAAGAGTTTCAATAGAGCATGTTTCCATAATGCATACACCGCTCCTGCGCTATTGAAAATTATAACATATCTGGTCATATCCCCTCCCAAAGAGGCTTGGCACAAGGTGATAATCTCCCTCTTTGTTCACCGAAGTGGTGATCATTTATCTCCCCCTTTTAATTAAAAAAAGGAAGGCGTCTGGGTCAGCTTTTGTGCACTTCGACTAATTCCAAGGAGTACCTGCCACTTCTCACCAACAACTACCAGGCCAATGTTAGAAAAAACAAGAAGAAATCACCTAGCATTTTTGTCTCTAAACCTGAGACCTCATGGTGCTCAACCCACTTCATTGACCACTTATCTCCCTTTTTGACCATCACCAAAAATAAATTGAGCCATTGAGGTACTTAGAGATACGCTAGAAGTGGATGTAGACAAGGGAAGGATAAAGGGATCTAATGTGGAGCCAGTAGACCATCAAAATGCACCCGTTACCCCCATATGTTATGCATGATAACAGCATATTATGTTATGCTGAAGAGAGACAACTGATACACCTAAGAATCATTTGATTTGCCTTTGTGAGTTCCTGGCCACAGAATCAACATGAACCAAACTTTGTTCTTCTCAGTCAATGAAATTCACAACATACATTCACTGGCTGAAATGATGTGATACAGAATTCATGAACTACCCATTTTCCAAGGACTGTTTGTCTTGTGACCAAATATAAAGGGACAGCAGAGAGGAATGGAGATTATAGAAGGTGGAGAGAAGACTGTACTGGAAGAGGCACTATCTTTCACTGGGTGGCAGACTAGTACTTATTAATAGCATCCTATATACGATTCTTCCAACAATACCATCACCTTCCTGAGTTCTGGGAATGAGTGACAAGCTTAGAATTTCTATGGGACAGAAATGCAGAAACAAAAAGGTACCACCTACATAAGTGGGCTAAGTGCAGAAGTGAAAGGAGGCTCGTGGCCTTGGGGTAAGAAACCTGAAACAGTATAACAGAAGCCTCTAGAGTTTGACTGGGTAATAAAAGAAATTAACGATTGACAAGATGCATAGCAGGGCCATATTACCCTCAAAGATTAGTTCCTAATCCTATGACATGCACGGCAATTTGCAACTGAGTTGCTGAAGAAAGTACTGAAAGATTTCACATATATGTACACAAATGGACTGGTAAGCAGTAGCATATGAAAGTATGAAGATGCCTAAACATAATCAACCAGACCATCACAGGCACAAAGTACAATAGCCTATAGATGAGTTCCGACTCTATAATAAGCAAATTACTCAACGAATGAAAACATTTTTACCTGTAATCAAGGTGTTGACTATAGTTTGTCAAAAGAGGGTCTATTTCATAAATCTTCTGACCAAGTCCAGGTGGAGGAACCCTCTTTTCTCTGATCCTATCAGATTCATTGATGATTGTCTCTTCAGAAGTATTTAATGTTTTGGACTCCTTCAGTTTACCACCTTCCTGCAGTTGTAGTGATGAAGAAGTATCCAGCTCTTCAACACTTCCTGTAAGATCACTTGCTGGCTCAATGTCACCGTTCTCAGTTTCAATCTGGCTACCGTGTTCCATTGTCGAACTATTTACATCAGTTGATGCCTAAAACACGGAATGTAAATAAACAATTATGGGCAAATTGACCAAATTAATCTCCAAATTCATTTCTCTGGTAAACAAAATGCAATAACAACATTTAAGCAGACTCGCGAAGATATCTATTTAAAAGTGATTTCTGCGTGAAATCTGCCACCTCCGTGAGCATTTGGTTCTCCGAGTTAGTAAGATATCTATTTAAAAGTGATTTCTGCGTGAAATCTGCCACCTCCACCCACCCACCCACCCCAAAAGAAGAGTCTATTATCATGCGAGTGGAGAACAATGTAACATACTGGTGAATTTTCGGGAGCTGTCTCGTTGAACTCAAATTGGTTTGTTGAGGATGAGGAGCTATCACTCTGCCTGCCAGGCACAAGGACTTTCCCTGATGCTGCAACTGTAGAAGGCCGGTATTCGGACTCTTGAGAAAACTTTTCAGCCAAGATCTTCCCTACATTCATATATCAGATTAGTTGTATCTCCACAATAAAAGACCACTACTCTGAGAAACTTAGGCTACATAAATGTCAATTAATCATTGGTTGAAAAAGTAAAGACTTGTGTGATTAGAAATGATGCTCCAGAAGCAATCAACAAGTAATTTTCCTTCCAATCACAATTTTACCAAACTATGTCAACTACATGTTCACGGAAGAAAAAGGTTAGATTACTTAGTCTAAGAATCAAACAGTCCAATCAAACCATATCCCACCATAACCTCATATAAAGACCACAATGAAGAAGAAAATGATCCTACATCTTCTCCGTCTCCTTGAACATATAACACCAACTGACGCAAACAACCTTCCCCTTTCTAAAATATTCTGCCGTCAAGATCACCCCTCTAGTAGCTAGCCAAATGCACACCTTTCTCGACACCTTAAATATTCAAACTGTGTTAGAACTTATTAATAAGAGAAGCCCAAATTCTTCAGACAAAAACCTCAACTTTCAGTCTTTCAACCATTCAATCAACACATCACATAAAGAGGAAAAAAAAAGGCTGAGTAGGCAAAGAAGAATGAAAATCCTAGCACTGATTCTTACAGAAAAGTTATACTTCAAAGCAATAAAGATCTCACCAGGAAGCACCATAAAGAAAGTCCCTTTAAAGATAAGTCAAACTCAATGATTGCTGACCAAACTTCAAAATGTTGCTACCTTTACACCGCCGACCAACCATAAAAATTCAAAATTTTGCCCTCTCAAACAATATACTCAAAAGGATATAACACTAATTTTAAAGGATCCCCAATTACACAAACCAAAGAAAGAAGCTTGACCCATCAGGAATTGAAAAAGTTGCTATTTTAGTAATGTCAATCAAGTTTCTCCATGAAAACCTCAACGTTCACCGCTAACTCAACAAATCACGTAAAGAAAAAAAAACTAATCACTAAAAAAAGAAAAAGACAGTCCGAACACTTTGATTCTTACAACTCATATTTTCTAGCAATAAAGATCTCATCAGAAAGAACCATATAAAGTGTCCCTTTAAACCCAAGCCAAACTCAACTACGGCCGACCACACTTCAAAAAGCTACTACCTTTAGTAATGTCAATCAAGTTTCTCCATGAAATTCATAATTTGTTTTCTCAAAGAATATAATACAAACTTTAAAAGGGTATGTATAATGCTAACTTCAAGGAACCCCCAATTACACAAACCAAAGAAAGAACCTTTACTCATATCAGGACTTGGAAAAAAAGTTGCTACCTACCTTTAGTAATGTCAATCAATTTTCTCCATGAAACTCACCATTTTTGCTTTCTCAAAGAATATAATGTCAATCAAGGTTCATCATTTTTGCTTTCTCAAGGTACTATACTTAAAAGAATATACACAATACCAACTTTAAGAACCTCCAATTACACAAACCAAAGAAAGAACCATGATCCAATTAGGACTTGAAAAAGTTGCTACCTTTAATAATGTCAATCAAGTTTCTCCATGAAAACTCACATTGTTTCATTCTCAAGTGTCAATCAAGATTCATCATTTTTAGTTTCTCAGACACTATACTTAAAAGGGTATACACAATACTAACAAGAACACCTAATCACAGAAACCAAACAAAGAACCTTCACCCACATCAGGATTAATAAAGACACACGCAAAAGCCAAACTCAATTACACCTGACAACACTTAAAAAAGCTACTAGCTTTAGTAATGTCAATCAAGAATTATCATATTTGCTTTCTCAGACACTATACTCAAAAGGGTATACACAATACTAACTTTTAAGGACCCCAATTGCACAAACCGACGAAACAAGCTTCACCCACATCAGGCTTCCAAAACACACACACACACAAAAGCCAAACTCAGGTACAGCTGACCACACTTCAAAAAGCTACAACCTTTAGTAATGTCCATCAAGATTCATCATTTTTGCTTTCTCAGACACTATACTCAAAAGGGTATACACAATACTAACTTACAAGGACCCCCAATCACACAAACCAAAGAAATAACCTTCACCCTCATCAAGATTCCAAAACACACACACACACACACACACACACACACACAATAGCCAAACTCAATTTCAGCTAAGTACACTTCAAAAAGCTACAAGCTTTAATAATGTCAATCAAGATTCATCATTTATGCTTTCTCAGACACTATACTCAAAAGGGTATTCACAATACCAACTTTTATGAAGCCCCAAACACACAAAACATCACACCTCCCAAAAAAACACACAAACACTGAGTGAGTAATAGAGACAGAGCAGTACGTGAAACAGTGTGTTTTTTCAAGAACACAGAAACATTAGCATTCTTCCGATCACCATTACTGCTGAATCCAGGTGATTTGTACACGGATGGAACAGTAGGAAAACGAACTCCAGAAAGAGTATACACCATCTTCCCTTCTTTCTCCTTAGGCTTTTTATGAATCTATCTTTTGATTCATTCCTTGATGGAAAGAAGAGAGAAAATAGAGATCTGATAAGTGATTGGAGTAACTAACTGAGTGTCAAATTGCTGAGTTCAAGGCGCCAAGAGAAGCGTGAAGAGAGAGAGAGAGAGAGAGAGAAAGAGAGCCTGAGTGGAGGAGGTTTCTATTTGTTAGTGAAAGAGATTATATACCTTTGTGGGTTTTAAAGAGTGTTATATTTGACTCGATGTAGATATTATTTTTTATTAAAAAGAAAGAATGAGTCATATAAATGAGAGAGAAAGTTGTTCAGATCATAAATATTCTTCTATTTTTAATTTTGAATTTGTAGATTTGAATCATCTGTATAGATAATATATTTCAATTTTAAGTAAATCGAAATTGAATGTATGAATTTTAATTGATATGGTAATTGTGATTGTTTAATCACTATCTTAAGGAATTCGATTATATAATTTAGTATGAATGTTATTTCGATTCTGAGGTTATTTTTATAAAAGGATAATAAGAAAAAGGGACACATGATATCTCTAAATAGAAATTTTGCTAATAATATTTTCTTTTATTTTAACGAATATTTGAAAGTTTGACATGATGCCTCTTAATGGAAATTATACTGCATAAATAATTTTTTTATATATATTAATTTTTTAATAAAGTTATAATAAATATAATTAGATACTTGCTTCTTGATATGAGTTTGATTTTTATTCTTTTTAGTCTACTTATAATTTTTTTCTAAATTCTCCATTGAAAGTAAGATATTTTTATTTAATTTTATCATAATGATCACCACTAGTAGTGATAAAACATAAGATATTTTTATTTAATTTCATGGTAATTAAGGAATAAATTAAATTGATTAATTAACCACAATTATTAGTGATAAATATGCATATAAACAAAATGGAGTATCTTTTATCTTTTTGGGAAAATGAGGTTATAAAAGGCCATATTTTTGTGAAAACTTCCAAATATATAGTGATGGGTTGCATGGAGATTGAAGTAAATGGACCCACACAAAACTTTCTCCATCGTTAATTTGATATTTAATATTTTTTTAATTAAAAAAGGTGGTGTGTTATAGAGCCAAATGGGTCCACATAGAGGCCCAAAAAAAGAATTTGTAAAAAAAATAATTATTTGGATTTTTAAAAAAAGATGAGGAATGAAAGGCTAGTAATGTAAGTCCATGTGCAAGTGATTAGCTGTCTTTTTCTATCTTGTGGGGTTTTAGTTTTACACTATGATCTTTTTGTGCATCTTAGTGGCATTATTCCTTCTTCCTCTTCTTTATAGTGCTAGTGTTCGG
>DF359234.1:39911-54422 GCA_000787875.1 Solanum virginianum | reverse complement strand
GTTCGGATCAGTTTTTACATTATACTGGATACGTTATTGTTGTGATTATTGCATTCATCAGTATATATATGGAATAGTTCTGTTTATCAAGATTTGAACGGATAAGAAGAAATCATCTGATATTTTTATATGTCTATTACAGTTCGAATGTTAAGACATTTGATGTTGGAGTCCCATTTTGAAATTGGAATAATTTAGTTTTGCGCCAATTTTTTTTCTTTTGAGAGTAAAGTAATTTCTATCAAATATAATTTTATTTTCAAACTCGTACTAAAGACCTTCAATGAAGGATGTAGATTACTTCTAATCCCATCTTGACCTTTAGTGAGTTTAGTAGCATTATTCATTTTTATTGTATTTTCAATTTATGTGTAATATATATATTGGGGTCACGAACTAATTTTATTTAAAGAAAATTGTCGCTTTCTATTAGATTTATTTGATATTTCAAACTGAAATATCATATATCTAATTAAAAATGAAGTGATATTTTTTACTCATCATAACTTTGGTGTTCTTATTGGCATTACTCAATATGTCCATTAAAAGTTGATTGTTTTTGTTGAAGAGCATTTTGATAGTATATTCTTTTAAGTTCCATTGACTTGTCACCATATGCTTATATTGAAAAGATACCAATAATATCTTGATTTTTAACTTACTATAAATCCATCCAATAATTCCAAAATAGGGCAATGCCCAATCTTGTTTACATGAATTAATTCAAAATTATTATGGTAAAATAAACCAATGAAGAAGAAAAACAATATATTAATCATAATCAAGTGATAAATGTTTATCTATTAAAATATATGGCATATATAATTTGAAATAATTATCTTTGCGTGTATGTAAGTTAAAAGTCAATTTTTTTTCTTTTTGTGAGATAATAACATGAAGGGACGGATATGCATCGAGGTGATGTAAGGCAACTATATTTTGACATTTTCTTGTATGAAATGATCAATTCAATCATGTGTAAGAGAACTAAGTTAATATAAAAATATTTAGGCATCGTTGCACATACAACACATACTCCATTTGATGCATGCAGATTTCTTTATGGATTAAGAATAGATAGTTATTTCATCAAAAATAAAATTACGCCCTCTATCTATATTTTTACCTTGCTTACACTTGTTTCATTTTTTTTTAAATCATCTTTAATAAAAGGGCTCCCTAATACTTAACAGTAAATAAACTATTTTTAGCATATGTAATAACCATCTAACTATTCATATGCTTAATATTACATATACTAGTCTTTTTGAGTTTCATTGAATCTTACTTGGTTGATTTTTCATTTGATGTCATGTATCTTTCTTGGACTCAACTCATTCATATCCAGAATGAATATAACATTTTTAAAGTAAAACATTCCCAACTACAAAGCTACACCAAATGCAATTTCATGTTCAAGGTTCAAATTCAAAAATTTTAAACTTAAATTAACATTATATGAAACTTGAAAAATGTTATTGAGTTGGGTGCACCTATAAAATGTGCTAGTCAGTCCATTAATCTGTTCTCTTCATATACCTTATTTAATCTATATAAAATAAGTGGTTAAACTCTACTGCGGTGATAATACTGTAGGGGAGGCCCTGTGAAAAAATAGCTCGATATCAGGATGATAAAAAGCTCAACACCTCTCATTCTTATTACTTTTTCAATACGAAAATGAAAAAACAAAGCAGACATGAGATAGAAAATCTAGTGTTTCATTATGATTTTGAATAACGATCCCGAATTCAAGTTGGTTCTATTTCGACTCTTCCTCAGAGAAAATTGATCAAACAATTACCAATCATGATCCTTATGGATCAGATCATCCATATAATATACAAAAAGAAACTATCATAAAAATTATCAATATTTTGACAAAACATATCTAAGTCGTGAAAACAAAATAAATGACACTTTGCAATATGGTCTAGGTGCAAATGAATTTTCAATCCTATTACAACATGTTAATTATTTTTATACAATCTGAGTTAATTAATGTGATGATGTTTTGATAAGTGTAATACTCTCCATGTTATGAGCACCTAGTAGATTGAGTTATAATAAATATATAAATTTTTTATTTGATATTTAATATTTATATTGAAACTTGATTAAATTTGAATTCACATAGTACGGGATTTATTTCTGAAGAAGGCGCGTTCTCAATTAATTTTTCTATTTTCAAAAATTTCAATTCGAGATCTTTAACTAAAATAAAATAATTCTAAACCATTTCATCGCAACATTTGAACCCCTTAAGAATACGCTAGCAATGTGACAAAATTACGCACTTTAATCTGCACTAAACAAATTATGCTAATCAACTAAAAAGCTCACTAAATGCATTATTATTGAAGTGGTAATTAACTTTATTTGGTGATTACTAGGTTTACCATAATAATTATCTCAAATAAAGAGTCAAACTATATGTCAACCTTATAACAAAATTTAATACCTTATCTCTTTCTTTTACTTTTATATATATAAAAAATAAAAAAGCGAATGGTTATTCGTTTAATATTTATTTTTTTTAAAAAGTGTTTCTAGATTATTTTGTCGCTATTTATAGAATTTATGTGAATATATCCTTTATTTTTTTAAATAGTGTTAGATTTGAATTCGATATTTATTCATGCTTCATATAATTCTCAATATTACAAATAAAATAGTAGATTATTATCTCATATTTACTATAAATTACGATATTTTAAGATCGTGATTAAATATTTCCTTATAAAATTTCAAATTACATAAAAAAAAAAAAAAGAAAATCTCTAGACTATCATCTAAGATAATCCATTAATTTATAAAAGAAATAAAAAGATGATTATTTGCTAAATAATTATCCCCAAATTTTTACTATTATATGGAGCATTGTTTATATTTTATCATTAATTACCAATAGTTCTACTTCTCTTTAGTTTTGTCTATAACAATAAATAATTAATAAGCTATTTTAAATAGGCCACGTCAAATAGCTGATGTGGCATGATATAATTGGTGTGCTGAGTTCATTACACTAATTGAATGAGGCTTTTATTCCATCGTTGATAGTTAACAAACTTTTTGATGTTCCAAAAAGTTAGTATTTACATGCATCAACTTTGGGGATAAAACATTTTGGTCCCTTAATTATTTATATGAATTTTTATTTCATTTTTTTTATATTTATTTAATTGTGACAAAATTATTTAATGTTAACCGTAAAAGTCGTGAAACACTCTGCTATTTTCTTATTGTATGATTCTGCCAGATTATTCTATTTCATTCATTCTTTATTCTACTTAGTAATTTGTAATTTTATGATTCTTTAACATGTTTTTTTTTTTCATGAATTCAACATCAATGATATACGTCCATCTTTTATTCTTTCCATTTAAAAAAATAATTAGATAATATATGCCTAGTTTATGACAAAACATTATTCCTTTCTCCTCCTCTAGCTGCTGATGAGGGGCAATCCATCGATCTCTGTAATCATATTTGTTGTTAAATGGTTACACTAAGATCCTCAGAAACATGTATAAGTTTAGGAAAGAATTCCTTATTGGACAACTGACGTTAAATCGAAACGAATATTTTATAAAATATGTGAAGTGATAAACAATATAACAAAAAAGGCTATTTCATTAGCAACATTCAATGATTGATAAGATAATTTAAGTATTCAAACATAAATTAATTATTGAAGTTAAGTCGAGAAGGTATAAAAAATTTATCAAATGTATTACACTCAAAATGAACTAAAAAAATCATAACCTTGGGGTCAGAAGATATATAAGAAAACATGTTAGCTAAATTAGATAATAAAGATAGTTCTGAGGTTATAATAGCAAATAACATAAAATTTGATATACTTCAGTAGAATGCGAAGTGTAGCCGTCTAACCGATCTAAATTTGCACCTCGGCCCGGTAGGTGCTTCGCCATTTTGGGCTACTCCGGCGACCGTGGGATTTCCTCCGGCGAACTTCCGTCGACATACGGCATCGGCGATCTGCATTCACGGTGAGTCAATTCCTTGATTACGGTATATATATATGTATATATGATGCAGTTTTGCTAGGGCTAACGAATAGGAGTAGCACTTTATTTCCTAGGGCAAACTAATTGCTGTAATTTTTTTTGGTAATGAATATACAATGTCGAATATCTGTGTGAGTTGATGAGTTGATTTTCAGTATCCAGAGCTATTCAAATCTGTCTTATTCATCAAATCTGTCTTATTCATAGTTTGGATTTCAATAGAATCAATTGTTACCTGAATTACCAAAATTGCGCAAAAAAAAAGTTTAAAAAATAAAATTAAGACTTCACTGAATATGCCAATTATCTATCAAAAAAAATATCATTTTCTAGTTATGTAATGTTTCGTAATACTTTTAGCTACAAAAATCAGTATTATAGTGCATTATCCCTATAATATAACTAATATTGATATTACTAGTGATGCATAACTCTATCCACCTACCAAACAAGCCTTAGGGTATTTTGTTTCTTTCAAGTGTGCCATTGAGGTTATACAGACAATTAATAATAATGCATTCATCAAATCTGGTTGCCTCTTTTATGTATGTGTATGTATGTATCTCCTTCATCTGCTTTTGGTTCTTCCTTTAATCGGTCGAATTTATTATTTTTATGTATGTTTCGTATTAGATCGAACCGAATTTGGGGATTTTTGGTTCATTTTTTGGGACGCTTTAGGGTTGACACTATGCTATGAATCGGGATCACCATTTTGTGATTGGTAAAGAAGTGTCAATAAAGTTTGAATAGACAATTTTTTTGATACCTGTGGTGTTTAGCTCCTTTAATTCCATGAGATACCTCCCAAGCTAACTTAATCCATGGAAGGTTAGACACGGAAAAAGAAATCACCATAGTTCTCAAACCACCTTATTAACCACTAGGCCACACCTTTGTGTGCTTTGAATATACAATTTATTGAAAGTTGATATGGAACTTCTGCAAATCGTTATCATCGTGCTAGATTGTTTTTGATAGATCAGAATTGCACCCACATAGCTGAACTTCTCATGATGAAAATACTTGAAGTTGAACTAATATGTACAATTTTGTAGGTAGTTTTGAACCACTGTTTTGTCCTTATTTTGTAGTTAGTTTTTGGTTCTGTAGTTTTGAACCAATGGTTTGTCCTTGAATTGGATGATCTTATATGAGTTATGCTCAACTGAAAAAAAAGATCATTTTTTCAGTAGTATATCAAGCTTAGTGCAGCTTAGATAAACTTGTCATTATATAAGGCAGAGATTGATAAACTTTGTTTTGAAGTATATAATTTTTTTGAATTGTATATCAAGGCTGGTTTGAGCCCTTTCTGGATGTATTCTAATAGGAATCACCATTTCAGGAGTATATCTTCTACATTCTAAGAGAAAATCAATATGGGGGCTTCTGAAGAGAACAGCGCACTTTTTCCCATCTTCGTCTTGACTTTAATGGCTCTGCCATTAGTTCCTTACACCATAGTCAATTTATTTGGTGCTTTCAAGAAAAAAGCTGCCAAAATCAATTGCCAGTGTTCGGTCTGCGTTCGGTCTGGGAAGTATCACAAGTCCATATTCAGGCGGGCAAGTTTCTATATAACCTAGTTTCTGGATTTTAATATTGAAGTTAAATTCTGTAATCGGATTTATTTATTTTTTCTTTTGATTTTCAGATTTCAAACTTCTCAACATACAGTAATCTGACCCTTGTACTGCTGTGGATCATCATGGCTGTTCTAGTTTATTACATCAAGCATATCAGCACTGAGGTAATTGGTGTTCATCTGGTTCTTCTTTTTAAACTTGATAGCCATTTCTTTGTCGGTAATGCAAGCGCGTCGCAACCTTTTTCCAAGAACTCCTTAAGTTGGAAAAAATGATACTATCGGTAGTAATAGTTTCGGAAAATGCAAAAGTTAACAGTTTCCAAAAAAAAAAAAATTTCGGAAAATGCAATGTCTTTTCGTCTATATGTTCAACTTTGTCAGGGTGTTATCAAAAGAGAAAAGAGCAAAAAAGCTCTAATGTTCATTGGGGCTTTAAATGCTAATAAAGAGTGGGCTTTATCGAGAAAAGGCACAAATGGAGAAAACATACAAATATATATATATATGCTCAGTCCAAGACTAGTAATTATAAGCATGAATGACAATTGTTTGTATTTACGATAAAGTGAAATATCAATGGTTTAGTGTCGCCTCTTTAGGAAGTGCTCATTCACATGGAAAAGTATGTCTTAAAGCCTTGATGATGACACTGGAGCGCACATTAAGCCAGGCGAAGCGCATAACTTGTTTTGAGCTTTGGTTTAGGGCTTAAGCATGCCTTTGATAACAACTCTTATTTATAAGATAATGTTTACATGTTCCTGAATCTAGTGCTGTCTTCAATAGTACAACATTTGTGTTCCTAAGTATTTTAGTGCTTGTCTCTGTTTGTCATATCTGGTAAGTCTTCGAATTCACATATCATAAATGTTTTACTTACATAATGACTGAGGAATTCGTTTACTGATGTCAAATTCCTGTTGTGCGGTCGTGTGTGTGTGTGTGCGTATATTAGTTATGATAGCCCTGTTGTGCCCGGGCTCAATAACATTAATTTTTATAGCAATTGGTTACACTTTTTACAAATATGTGGTATAATATTCATAGTTGAATGTACTACTATTGTAGAAGTGCATTAGAAAAACAAGCTATAGTTGTTTTCCAAATTTGAAACACAACTCCAAATTACATTTTGAATTCCATGGTTAAACACAGATCTTCAAATACGTTAAAATTTATCCGGAAAAATGTGAATTGTAATATTTATAGCCAAACAGATAACCTAGAAGTGAAATGATATAAGCGATGACACGATCAATTTTTTGCCTTTTCCATGTTAACAAAGGAGCATGCAATTGCTACATCAAAGTTTTCTTTGAATTTTTGGGTAAATCTTACTATTGAAAAAATAGCAAAAAGCTGGCAAATACTCTCCTCGTTCACTAATATTTGTCCACTATATTATTATTATAATTTTAACTTTTACTTCTCAGTTTTAACATAATTAGAGTTTTTTTTTTTTTTTTTTTTTTTTACCCTGATCGCTGATTACTTATTCCCCAAATTATTTGTCAAGACCTGGGATTATATATCATTTAATATGGGATATTGTAATTAAATACTCTTGTTAATCATTAATTTAAGAGGCGTGCAAAATTTAAAGTGCTCAAATAAAACTGAATGGAGTGACTACGAAATGTAGATTGAGTCCAAAAATTTTTTTCATGGGCCCCAGCTGGTGATAGTCTGATAGATCCTAAGCAAACATATTGACACCCTCCTGCTTAGGATTGTTCACATTTATTACTTAGAATAATAATATGGATAAGTTCAAGTTCCATTGGTCTTAAGAGCACATTTTTATAAGCGCCATCTTTATCAACCTTCACACTGTCCTCTAGAATTTCCGTGTACATGGCTGAAACATTTTATTCTGTAGGTACAAATATTCGAGCCATTCAGTATTCTTGGACTGGAACATGGAGCTTCAGACTCTGAAATAAAGAAGGCATATCGAAGACTTTCCATTCAGTATCATCCTGATAAAAATCCAGATCCAGGTTGAATACAGAGCTATTACTAGGTATTACCGTGACTAGCTATATTTGCAGGCACTTGGCCATGACAGTTCATCACTTCTATTGCAGAGGCACACTCATACTTTGTTGAATATATATCAAAGGCTTATCAGGCTCTGACAGATCCGAGATATCTAGGGAAAATTTTGAAAAATATGGCCATCCTGATGGACGGCAGGTAATTCACTTCTATCATTGTCCGGTGGATGTGGGAGATAGGAGGACATGGAAATGTCGACATCGAGTTGTTCTGCTTTTAGTCTGAGACATGATCTTTTCATTTGAGCGGACTGTACTCATTTTTAATAAATATGTTTTTTCTCTTTTGTGTATCCTGCAGGGGCTTCAAATGGGCATTGCCCTCCCTCAGTTCCTTCTAAACATTGATGGAGCATCCGAAGGAATACTGTTGCTTGGAATTGTTGGAGTCTGTATAATTCTGCCCTTGACAATTTCTGTTATATACTTGTCTAGGTCGTCAAAGTATACTGGAAACTATGTCATGCACTCGACATTAGCCACATATTACCACTTAATGAAACCTTCTTTAGCTCCAAGGTATGTAAGAGACATTGTCTAGTTGATTTTCTACTTATACACACCTTAGTTTGTAGATTGCTTGATAATGTTGAAAAATCACATTTGCTCACTGAAATGTTGTCAGTGTAATAGTTGCATAGCGATGTTTTGACTTCTAGTCTATATTCTAGAATCAGATAATTCTCTCTCCTCTTCCACTATGTGGTAGTCGTCTCTTGCTTGGATGATGTTGCTTTTGTTTCCTCAATTCTGTCTCTTGTAATGTTGCTTCAATGATGCAGCAAGGTCATGGATGTTTTCATCAAGGCTTCTGAATTCATGGATATTCCTGTTCGGCGGTCTGACGAAGAACCTCTGCAGAGACTGTTTGTCTTGGTTAGAAGTGAGCTAAATTTGGATCTTAAGAATATTCGGCAAGAACAGGCTAAGTTTTGGAAGCAGCATCCTGCTTTAGTAAAGGTATGCGCAGTCTCTTCTTTTTCCAATGTCAAAGCCTTGTCACAACTGTCTTTTTTTTTTTTCAAAATTAAGAAAAAAAAGAATATAGCTAGAACTACTACTCTGCTTGCAGACTGAATTGTTGCTTCAAGCCCAATTGACACGTGAGACAGCAGCCTTGTCTCCAACTTTACAGCGTGATTTCAGACGCGTACTTGATCTTGCACCTCGGCTATTGGAAGAATTGATGAAGGTATCACCATTCATTCTGTTTGTAGTCTTAGTACTACTGTTGGTGCTGGTTTTGTTTTTGTTAAGGTTATTGGTAGTCAGTGGCGGATCCAGGATTTTCGCTCTGGGGTCCGAAATATAAAAATATGGATGCAGTGCATTATGTGGGATTCGAACTTGGGTGGCACAGGTTCATTTTTAAGGAAACTGACCACTACACTAGCCTTCACTTATTGTTTAGGGTGTTCAAATTTAATAAATATACGTAATTGTAAAAAATTTACCTTGTATAAACAATGAAATTTTTCGTCGAGGGTGTTCGGATGAACACCCTACCCGTACCCTAGGTCCACCCCTGTTGGTAGTGCTGCTTTTCATCTACTGCTTGCATGGTATATGTGGTAATTGTCATTAGAAAAGGAACTATACCTAACAAGGTGGGAAATATATATAGAATGACAAGCTGATTTTGAAAGGGTTAAAAGGGGAATACCATTATGTTATTATCTTCAGGATGGCTATTGATGGAAATGTTCATAGTATAGCTGACTGATCCCACCCAGAGAATAGGTTTGTGGTATTATTTAGTTAGCAAAAAACATACATAAATCTATATAATGCATCTCTATCACAGGGGAGAAGGCTTCTGCAAGTTCGAGCTAACTCAGTTTTTTCTTTCTTGGGGCATCTGTGTTACTCTCTTGACTTGTAGGAGCAGCAGGAATGAGTTGGTAACCAGATTACTGTCATTTCTTCCGCGGATTGGGTTTTAATGCATTTTGTTTCAGCTGTAGGATTGCGAAAAATGAAAAGTTAATTTGATAAATATATATAATTGGGTTTTAATGGTGTGTTTTGTAGAAATATATTGTGAGATAGTATAAGCAGAAGAATTTGGTCTGACTAGAAGGAAAAATCTTAAAAACATAGCTACGGGATTGTATATTATGTATTTATGATCTTAAATAAGCTTCCGATGTGATTTAATTAACTATATATTACATAGAAGTATCTAATTGAAAGACCAAATATATGATTTAATCCAAAAGTTTTGTTCCTTGCATCAAATTAAGAAGTTCGTAATTAACATATAGATCTCTATTTAAATCCACAGGTTCGATGGTGTTATCCAAGTATCTCTATTAACAAGAATAATGCTTGTGTTTAACGTTTGGTGTAATATATAAAATTTTATAGATGTTTCATAACCCCTACATAGAAAATGGATCAAACCTTTTTTCTCAAAATTAAAATAAGATCCCTTTTTCACCTTGTTGGATGATGACATGTTTTTTCTCAACCCTTTTCAACTCCTCATTTCCCACCACCAGTACAATACTAAACCAAATGCTAATTCTAATATCTAAGTCCAATCCTGAATTAAATTGGACAGAGCTTCAATCATGTGAATTCTGCCCTTGACAATCTCTGTTATATACTTGTCTAGGTCGTCAAAGTATACTGGAAACTATGTCATGCACTCGACATTAGCCACATATTACCACTTAATGAAACCTTCTTTAGCTCCAAGGCATCACTTGTAGGAGTGGCAAACGAGCTAGTTGAGTCAGATATGGGTTGGTCGAAAATGAGGCAGTTGAAAACTGATAAGATATCTGACCTGTTCTATATTTGATATGGATAAATGGGTGAACCCAATGGATGATAGGGATATATTCATATTATCCGTTGCTCCTTGTTGGGTAAAGAAATAAGTACTTCCAAATCACAACTTCTTTCTCCTTTTAGGAGGGTGTATTTGGTATGATGCAAAATAAAATAAGTGGTCTTGAGTTGAGGTCCAGAGGTCAAAATTTAGGTCCTGAGTTAGAGTTGAGAGTCTAGTGGGTCAAATTAGATCTCAAGTTTGGACTCATTTCGATTATTAATGTTTAAGTAAAGTTTTGAAAAATATTTTTTTGATTTAAGGGAAGTTTAGAAAAAAAATCCCTTTATGTATGAAAATCATTTTCTTTAAATTATAGGAAAGTAAGTCCATTTGAATAACATTTTTCAAAACATTTAAGTCATCCTAACATTAGAAAATTGAAAAATATTTTACTTCATACCCAAACACATTCTTAATAAGTGTTGTACTTTTTAGAGGTTTCTACGCCCTTGCACACTTAAACGGAGTGCAATTGGTTGATACACATTGGTAATGGTGTTCACTAGTTGGTTTGGGTTGGTATTGATCAAAACCAAAATCAAACTATCTTAATCAATTTTTAAAATACTAAAATCAAACTAAATCGAATATAAAATTTTTTTTTGGATTGGTTGTTATCCGTTTGGTTCTATCAGTATATTGGACGGCCAAAGACGCCAAGGGTTTGCCTCGCCACAAGGTAATGCAAGCGGCGAGGCTCTCGCCTTTTTGAAGTAAGACATTAATCAATACCAAAAAATTAAAATATTTAATTGCATATATAAATAATCAAAATCTCAATCTCACTAACATATTAGCAAATATTTCAATTCAAAAACTGAAAATAGATAGTAGATACCAAAAGTCTAGAACTTGAATGAGAATAAAACTAAATTGAAGTCAATAGCGAGAAAAAAAAAAACCAGAGGTAGAAGTAACTCTAAAGTCCGAAGAAGAAGGAGAAAAAATAAACACAAGAAAATGAAATCTATAGAAGAAAAGAAGAAATGCATATGGGTTGGACTTTAGAGTCTCCAGAAAAGTTTGGCGGGTCGCTGGAAAAGTTTGGCGGGTTGGAGTCGCAGTGTAAGTCTAAGAGTGCAACTGTGTAAATTTGGAAGAAAACCCCTAAAATTATCTTTTAACTTTTAGACACCCTAAATGAGTTGTTTTTTTAAGAAAATGAAAAAGGTGACGCCTTTCTTGCCTTTGTTGTCTCTCGCCTTTCTTGCCATTGTTGCTTGGCGTCACCTTTTGAAGATCTCCTTGCCACAAAGCTAAAAGGTGATGAAGGGTCCCCTCGCCTCGCCATTGGCGACAAGGCGATTGCCTTTCACACTGGCCGTTCGATTGCTCGGTTATTAGTCATATACGAAAAATAAAAGAAACGATTTATATTTAAAAGAAGAAAAAAGACAACAATTTATTCAAAAGGACATGAATTATCTTTGTGCCCATTTTGGATTTTATAATTCTTTTACCAAAATTTCAATTATGTTTAACTTTTTGCTTATATTGTTAGCTAATTCAGTGTACCAGACAACATAAACTAACGGAATAATTCATAAACTACGAATATTGTTGCACAAATAAAAGACACATCATATCTTACTCTTTTTCATTAGAATTCTTCATTTTCTGCATAAAAAACAGTATATTATTATATATAATTATACAAAATATGATATAATTTATCGGTCCATTTTAGTTATTTCTTCAGATTTTACAAAATCAAAAACCAAATTAAGTAAGTTGGTTTGTTTATCGGTTTGGATCGATTTTTACCCGAACTGTCAACAACTCATGGATTATCCATATTTATAATGAATAACATGAGTTGATTCATATTTGACCCACTTTTAAATGATTGGATAACCAACCCATTTAAAATGGGCTTGGTTGAATGGATTACCATAGATTTTACCCATTTTGCCAACCGTAATCACTTGTAAAAAAATTCACTTATTCAACATCATATGCTGGACATGTAGTTTGGGGATAATTGGACATATTTTTGACGCCCTTGCATATATATGGTAACACCTACACTAGGATTTAGGATCAACCTTATTATTTTCAGTATTACGCTAGTCACTCTATGAAGTAACCATAATAAATTAACAAATATCTGGAGCATAATTAACTATTCCCTCCCTTTCAGAAAGAATGACCTGGTTTGACTTGGCACGGAGTTTAAGTAAATAAAAAAGACTTTCTGATCTTGTGGTCTTAAATTAAAGTTATGTTAAATGTACCAAAATGCCCTTTAATCTTGTGGCCTGAAATATGCCGCGTGGAAAGTTGAAATTAAAGTTTTGCCAAAAAGAAAATGGGTTATTCTTTTTGAAACTGACTAAAAAGGAAAGGAGATCATTCTTTTTGAAATGGAGGGAGTACAATATAAAAAAACACATATAGTGAGAAGTAGGAGAAAGAAGACGGAGGAAGGGAAATGAGGTTAATGTACTACTATGACAAGAAAAAGGTAGCCACATCTTAAAATTGTGAAGATATGGCAATACATAGCGTCTAGGATATGAAGTAACACACAAGTAGTGCCCTGTAAATGGTTTAAACATTGGCTTGCTGTGTTCAGAGAATTACAAATTGATTATGTTTTTCTTTTAGCTGTGTATGGGAGAGAGGAGGGGCAATGCCATTTTGTAACCCAGGGATACAGCTGTTCAGCTTTTCATTTTTCTTATGCTCCGTTCTTTTAATCTATATCAAGTAATATGTATGAGTTACTATGGTAATGGAAGGAGTTTGTCTTGTTACATGCAGATGGCTATTATTCCACGCCCTCCGGTGGGGCATGGATGGCTAAGACCTGCAATAGGAGTGATGGAACTGTCTCAGAGTGTTGTTCAGGTTAGGTTTTCTAGAGAGCCAGTTCTCTTCTGAAAAATTATCACTAGTTTCTACATCTATTATGTGCAACTGTCTCATCCCATTTTATCAACGTATTTTTTATCATTTTCTTCTCTTTTCCCTATTCCATTAGAACACAAGAAAAGTAACTTAGTTTCATTATAACTTGTTGGATATCATCTTGTGTACCTTAGCCATAATTTTGATTGCAATCATGCTCTGTTGGCTGTACATTGATACATTTAACTGCAATTATCATCTTGAAGTATCCGATCATATTGTCTGGAGGCATAATCACGGATAGATATTCATATGGGCATCACTGCTTATTCTTGTTTTGCGTCACATATTGTTGAGATTCATGCATTCAAATAATAAGATGGATTTCTTGTCAGCCTTCATTTTGTTTCTTTCAGTTGTTTTGTTGAGGTTTTTCTGCATAAAATTTGGAACTTCCAACAGTTATTTGTTAGGAAGTCTAGGCTGTTTCCATCCCTTCTAAAAATTTTAGGATCTACGAAGTCCTATATACTACTCAAATTCATACACACACATTGCTGGCACAATTGGTTTTCTTTCCTTCTCTCATTTCTAATGCATTTTACTGTTAATGATTCAGGCAGTACCTCTCAGTGCAAGGAAAGCAGCAGGTGGATCCAGTGAAGGTTATGCACCATTTTTGCAGCTGCCACACTTTAGTGAGGCTGTTGTTAAAAAGATAGCGAGAAAGGTTGTGATTATTGCTTGTCATTTCTTCCTCAAACTTTCTAAATGCCTGCCTCTTACTGAATGTTGGAATGGAGATTGTTGTTAACTATCTGTATTGGTGCTGCTTCCAATACGTCAGCTTGCTTTTGTTTCTCTGATTGGTTCCTTGGTGGTGTTTGGGAAAGTTTTGAATTTTAGTTTAATTTAATAGTTAGAGGAAAATTTGACCGTCACTTCATTCTGGTGTTGATATCAGCTGTTGGCAGCTTGCTTTTGTATCTCTGATTGGTTCCTTGGTGGTCAGTTTGGGAAAGTTTTACCTGCCTATGGTTTTGAATTTTAATTTAATTCAATAGTTAGAGGAAAAGGGATAAGAAAGGAAGTTGTCCGGATAACGATCCTGGTTCAAAATGAGACATATTTTTGACGCCCTTG
>DF359235.1:74314-84321 GCA_000787875.1 Solanum virginianum | reverse complement strand
AGAGGTGGGATGAAGCAAAAACAACAAAAATTTGTGGCTGGTTACTGTAGCTAACAGTTAGCTGAATCACTGTTCACAGCAGCCCCAAATTTCTCTAAGTATGGAATGTCTTGTTTCTTCTTTCTCTTGCATATATAATGTGTATATAAAATAATATAGGACCTTCTAGAATCTTGTATGAATGTATATATATGATAACATTTAAGTGTCAAACATCCTGAAAATGACACTAGTGACCTCAAATTTTTGCCATTGTATCAAAATACAAATATACGTGTCCTAACAAGTGTTGTGAGTTGACCAAGCCTCGCTTGGAGAGTTGTAGCCCCGGGAACAACATTGAGGGGTTTGTACCTTGATTGGCTCGCTCTGGAGGTTGTAGGACTGTGCTACCATGATTGGGGGTTATGTACCTCAGTAACCAAATTGATGAGTTTGTATCTCAATTGCCTAGCTCGGGACATAGTAGGCCAGTCCTACCATGATTGGAGGGATCTGTACCCCAATAATAATGTTGAGGGGTTTGTACCTCCATCGCCTCTCTAAGGGGGTGGTAGGCCTTGTATATTCTATATTAATAGTTACTTCTCACACACGTATTATGTTGTATGTAAGAATGATTTACAGTAAGCATCATCTATGAATGTCATATTGTTATATGCTTATTCATTGCCTATGCTTTTGCATTTAGATTATGTTGCTTATCTCTTGTCGCATTGCATCTTACATACTTAGTACATTCAAATGTACTAAAGCATACTATATGCCTACATAATATTGTCATATAGGAACTAGAGCTCCCATTGATTCTCCTTCACATGGCTAGATGGATAGCTCAAGTTAGCTTTGGTGAGCCCTCATGCTCGGGGACAATATCTATCTTCTTTCGTACTTATGCTTAGACTACATCTTGTATATTTTGAAATACTTATGGTCATTACTATGAGGGTGAGTCCGGTTGCTTGTCTTGGCCCCCCGCTAAGTTCTATGTCTAGAGGTGCTATTTAACAAATTATGTATTATGCTTGAGTTTGACTCATCTATGTTATTTAAGTATTCGAACCTCTCCCCTAGTCTCAATTTCTCTTGTTTATGTTTTCTCTTGTTGTTTATTTTTGCTTCTGTGACCAAGGATTTGTGTATGATATGCTATGAGGCTTGTTTGGGGTCCTTTAAAGTTCTCCATTCGTCGTGTCACCTTTAGGACCTAGTTTGGCTCATGACAAAATTAGTATCAGAGCACTTCATCAATTAGAGTCTTATTCATGGTTGTGAAGCGCACCACGACTATGAATGAGAGGATATGAGGCATTTAAGAAAATATTTTCCTTCTTTGGTCTATGTCATGCGATAGAGTTAAGCCCTATAAGTCTTATTTATTATTTTAATCATTATGATTCAGAATATTTCTCAAGCTACTCAAGATGGTGATATATCAAATGCAGAGGTTCATAATGCTCTATGGGTATTGGTCAAAGCGGTGACAAAATTGACAACTTACCTCAATCAACAAGTGAGTTCCCCCGAGACTTCAAATGGTAAGAGGAGGAGTAGTGAAGCAAAGAGGGCCCATTTTGGCAGTAAGTTCTAGAGTCCCAAAGGTGGTGGGAGTGTGGTGCCTTATGCTAGGTGTCCAAGATGTGGTAGAGGCCATGATGGCCCATGCTTGAGGGGTACTAATGCTTGTTATGGTTGTGGGAAAATGAGACATAGGGTAATAAATTGCCCTCATAAATGCAATAAGTGTAAAGGGGGTGATGATGGGATGACTTGTCCTAGATGCCCAAGAGGTGGGATGAATTACAGTGGTGCATGTTGGAGGAACACGAGTGCATGCTTTGGGTGTGGTGAGATGGGCCACCGAATTCCAAATTGTCCACATGCTCACAACAACGGTAAAGATAGCCGACCACAAGGGCAAGGTGGTCATGTTGATCAAGAGGCTCAAGGTGGTGCCCCATGGCACACTAAATTTTATGCTCTTCAAGGGAGCCAAGGAGGGGATGAGGCGCCTAATATTGCTACCGGTATGTTAAAATTTTCATTGGCTTTGATATGTATGTATTAATGGGTCAGAGTGCCACTATCTCTTTCATTATTCTTTCTTGTTACTAGTGAGTTTCAAGTGTGACCCGAGTTGTTGTGTGAACATTTGGGAGTCTACCCTTTTATTGAGTCTATTATTGTTAGAAAGTTCATAGGTATTGTTCTTTGTTCATATTGAATTAGGTCTTGCCTTGTAACTTGTTGGGTTTGATATGGTGAATTTTGATGTCATAAATGGGATGGATTAGTTGCATAGTTATTGTGTCTCCTTTGATTGTAGGGCCCATAGAGTTAGATTATGATTCCCTAATAAATCCATTCTTCAGTTGGGGCTTGTAAGGTGGTCGTGAAGGGGTAAGTCCATTTCTTGTCTTAAAGTACAATTGATCTCTAAGGGTTGCATTTGTCATCTTGTAATAGTTAGGGGTATTGAACCTATGTTATTTCTATTAAGTTGTTTTCGGTGACTAATGAGTTAGTGAATGTCCTTTATGATATTTTGGATTTGGGGTGGTGTTTTTTGGTCTGACTTATGCTTAGGTTATTTCTATAGGTATCATGAATAGGGTCTTTAGTCCCTACTTTGTTATGTTTGTGGTGGCCTCTAGTGATGAAATATTGATTTATTTAGAGCTTGTGAACCATTTGAGGGTACTGTTGCAAATTTTGGGGAAAGAGAAGTTATATGCGAAGTATGAGAGGTGTGAATTTTTTTTAAGGAGGTTAATTTTCTAGGTCATGTGGTGTTAGGGAATGGTATTAAGGTGGATCCTAAGGAGACGGATATGATTAAAAATTGCCAAGACCTTTGACTCCGTCGGATATTAGGAGCTTCTTGGGCTTAGTGAGTTACTACCAGAGATTTGTGAATGAGTTCCCTTCTATTGATTCTCCCATGACTAAGTTGACTCAAAAAAAGGCAAACTTTGTGGACTGATGAGTGTGAAAAGAGTTTCTAAACCTTGGGGTATAAGTTTATCTTTGCTCCTATCTTGTCTCTAGCAGAAGGGTTAGAAGGGTTTGTTGTGTATTTTGATGCCTCCCTGATTGGTATGGGGTGCATGTTGATGTGTTTACTGATCACAAGAGTCTCAAATATATGTTCACCCAAAGGATCTTAGCTTGTGACAAAGAAGGTGGTTGGGACTTATTAAGGATTGTGATATGAGTGTGCATTATCGTCCTAGTAAGACTAATGTTATGGTCGGCGCTTTGAGTAGGGTGCCCATGGTTAGCCCAGATTAGATTGATGGTGCCAGCAAAGGGGTGACTAAGGAGGTCCACTAGTTGACTATATTGAGGATTAGGTTGAAAGAGGTTGACCATGGTGGTATTGTGGTTGTTGGTGGTTCAAAAACCTTCCTTGGTTGATGAGGTAGAAGCAAAGCAAGGTCTTGATCCCTCCTTATTAGAATTGAAAGCTTTGGTGAGCATTGGCAAGGTGGACGTTTTTTCCTAAGGGGCAGATGGTGCCCTTAGGCACCAAAGTAGGTTGTGTGTGCCTTGTGTTGATGACTTGAGAAAGAGGGTTCTTGATGAGACTAAGAGTAGCTGTCATTCTAGCATTGGTATGGATCCTTTTGAGATTCCATATGGTAGACGTTGTATGTCCCCTGTTGGGTGGTTTGAAATGGGAGAAATGGCTTTGTTGGGTCTGGATCTAGTTATGGAGGCTATATTAAAGGTGAGGTTGATTAGGGAAAGGATGAAGTAGCCCAAAGTCATCAAAAGTCCTATGCTGATGTGAGGGGAAGGGATCTTGAATTTAAAGTGGGTGATTTGGTCTATTTGAAGGTTTTGTCCATCAAGTGTGTGGTCTGGTTTGGTAAGAGAGAGAATTGAGTTTGAGGTTTGTGAGTCCCTATAGCATGTTGAGGAGGATTGGTAAGGCTACATACGAACTTGAGTTGCCTATGGATATGGATATGGTTCGTCCGGTTCTTTATGCATCTAGGTTGAGGAGATGTGTTGATGATTTAAGTGTTATAGGACTTTTTGAGGTTGTGGACATTGTGGGGGATGAGTTGTATTATGAGAAGGTTCGGTGGAGAAGGTGGGTGGATATGAGTAAAGGTTGATTTGTAGGGGTGTAGTGTTCGTCATGGCCCTTTGGGTAGAATCGTCAAGTTGGAAGTGTCATTCGGGGAGCTGGAGCGGGCATGGAAAAGCTGTATTCGTACCTCTTTCATTCTATTCAAGCTTATGATAAAAAATTGGGTACTTTTTATGATTTCAAGTCTTAAGTGTTATTCAAGCTTATGATAAAAAATTGGGTACTTTTTATGATTTCAAGTCTTAAGTGTCAACTCTCATCTCGTTTGCATACATTCATGTTTATATTGACAAGTTCATGGTGATCTTAACATTTATGTTGAGATTTTTGAAAATGGTGTTTAAGTGCATTATTGCATTCTTGTTAGGGATGATTTCTTCATTATTACTCTTCATAGATACATCTTTTTGACATTCGGGGATAAATTTTTCCAAGGGGGAATGATCCCAAAAAATGCCCGAAAATATGCCTCGAAGTGCTCGAAATCATAATTTCCATATATCTCAAAATCCATGTGTAATATCGAATATCCAACTTCATATTGTTGGTCAGGGGGAAAATTGAGTGGGAATTGGGTCTAATCTTGATTTTAGAGCAACCATATAAAATTTAAAATTTTAAAGTGAGCAATTTCTATTGTCCAGGGGCGCCAGGGGCGTGGAGAGCCTTTTTTTTTATCAGTTTTCTTATTCTAGTCCAAGGATTTTGGGGCTTGGGCCTAAGTCCTCCTATGTGTGAAAATACATATACTTAGCAATATTTAACCTTCATATCATACAAACATTCCCCAATACTCTCTAAAATACTTAGACAAATATTTCACCACAAAATTCAAATGCCAAATCTCATCTGGATTTTAAGGATTTTACTCAAGCTTCAAGTCTCCATTTCTAATCTTCATCAAATGATTCTCCAAAGTACGGTATCACCCATGGTGCCCAAGCTTCCTTTTTTACATAAAATGCATGTCCTTTATGATATTTTGGATTTGGGGTGGTGTTTTTTGGTCTGACTTATGCTTAGGTTATTTCTATAGGTATCATGAATAGGGTCTTTAGTCCCTACTTTGTTATGTTTGTGGATGAGTTTGACTATGAACTATGTTGGGGTTTTGTAAAAGTGTGATTGTTTAAGCATGTTTTGAGCTATGAATCTTTGATCTATCTTGAGATTTGATTAAAGGTTTGGATGTACTTTGCAAGGTAGTTTTACCAATTGTTGGTGGGTTGATTTACATGAAGATTTCCTGCATGATATCACTCTTTAATTGCATGGTTTTACACTAGCATTACACACCCGCCAAGTGTTTGGTAAAATGTCCAGTTATGGATTCTTGAGTTGTTGAAGGTCTAAAGCAGGACTTATTATTGGAATGACTTTATAATGATGAAAGGAATGTATATATGTGTCATTTTTCTTCTATAGTGTTGTGAGTTGACGAAGCCTCGCTCAGGGGATTGTAGGCCTAGGTAACCACATTGATGGATTTGTACCTTGATTTCCTCTTTGGGGAGGTAGTAGGTCCGTGCTACCATGATTGGGGGGGTATGTACCTCAATAACCATATTAAGGAGTTTATACCTTGATTGCCTTTCTTGGGAGGTAGTAGGCCCGTGCTACCATGATTGGGGGGGTATGTACCTCAATAACCATATTAAGGAGTTTATACCTTGATTGCCTTTCTTGGGAGGTAGTAGGCCCGTGCTACCATGATTGGGGGGGTATGTACCCCAATAACCACGTTAAGGGGTTTTTACCTCAATCGTCTCTTCGAGAGGGTGGTAGGCCTTGGTTATTTTATATTGATAGTCACTTCTTATACACATATTATGTTCTATGTAAGCATGATTTACTCTAAGCATCATCCATGCATGTCATATTGCTATATGCTTATTCATTGCCTATTATTTTGCTTATCTCTTATCGCATTGCATCCTACATACTTAGTACATTCAAACGTACTAACATATACTCTATGCCTACATGTTATTACCATATAGGAACTGGAGCTCCAATTGATTCTCCTTTATGTGGCTAGATGGATTGTTCAAGTTAGCTTTGGTGAGTCCTCATATTCAAGGGTAATATCTATCTTCTTTCGTGCTTTTACTTAGACTACATCTTATATATTTCTCAATACTTATGGTCATTACTATGAGGGTAAGCCTGGTTGCTTGTCTTGGCCTCCTGCTATATTCTTTGTCTAGAGGTGTTGTTGGACATGTTATGTATTATGCTTGAGTTTGACTCATCTAAGTTATTTAAGTATTACACCTTCTTCCTTATTCCCAATTTCCCTTGTTTGTGATTTCTCTTTCTGTTTATCTTGCTTCCATGACCAAGGATGTGTGTATGTATGCTAAGAGGCTTGTTTGGGGTCCTTTCGGGTTCCCCATGCACTGTGTCACATCTTTGCCCTAGTTTGCATCATGACAAGCCCTTGCACAGGATAAGTGTGGGTCATCCCAATAGAACTTCCTCACATCATGCATAAACTTTAGACGTTGATGTTTGTTTATATTGGAAGGCACAGTATCACTTACCAAGTAATTTACAAAATCTTCAAACAAATGTATTAGATCATGCGATGTAGCCAACACTCTCTCATAATAAAAGGAATCATTTATCTCCAATCCATCATCAAATTTCATCATTGCCCAATCTTCCAATCTTGATAGGTGATCTGCAACCTAATTCTCTGTCCCTTTTCTGTCAATGACATCCAAGTTGAACTCTTGCAAGAGAGGTAAGCATCTCATCAACCTAGGCTTCACATCATTTTTTGACATCAAATATATAAGTGTTGAGTTGTCTATATGCACCACCACTTTGGCTCCCAATAGATATGATCTAAACTTTTCGAATGCAAAGATTAATGCTAGTAACTCTTGTTTTGTGATAGTGTAATTCTTCTGTGCAGTATTTAGGGCTTTGCTAGCATAATATATAGGATGTAATATCTTCTCCTTACACTATCCCAATACCATACCTAGAGTGACCCCACACACATCACACATGATTTCAAAGGGCTTGGACAAGTATGGAGCAACAATAATTGGTATTGAGATCAACCTCTTCTTTAACTCTTCAAAGGCTTGCATACATGTATCATCAAACACGAACTTAACATCTTCCTCTAATAATTTACACAATGGGTGTGAAATTTTGGAGAAGTATTTTATGAACCTCCGATAGAATCCTACATGTCCCATGAAAATCCTCATACCCTCTATGGAGATGGGTGGCGGAAGTTTCTCAATCACCTTCACTTTAGCTCTGTCGACCTTAATGCCTTTGTCAAATATCTTGTGGCCCAACATAATACCCTTTTTCACCATGAAATGACACTTTTTCCATTTTATCACCAGATAACTTTTTACACAGCTTTGCAATGCATGATGTAGGTGGCTAAGCAATCCTCAAATGAGTTTCCAACCATGCTAAAATCATCTATGAAGACTTTGATAGTACTCTCCACCATGTCTGAGAAGATGGACATCATGCATTACTAAAATACTTTTAGGGCATTACACAACCCAAATAGCATCCTCTTAAATGAGAAGGTGCTATAGGGGTATGTAAATATGGCCTTCTCCTGATCCTCTGGAGCGATGATGATCTGATTATAGCCATAATACCCATCAAGAAAATAGTACCACCCCTTTTCTGCTAGTATGTCAAGCATTTGATCTATGAATGACATAGGAAAGTTATCCTTCTCTGTTAAGGCATTGAGCTTCCTGTAATCCATGTACACCCTCAATCCTGTGACTGGCCTCATAGGGATCAATTCATTGATAGCATTAGGTACCACTGTGATACCCCATTGCTTTGGAAAACACAGTACCCAGTTTACCCATTCACCATCGGCGATTGGGTAGTTACTCCTACATCTAACCATTTAATAATCTCTTTGCGAACAACCTCTTCCATAGGAGGATTTAGGCGCCTTTAATGTAAACCTACTTTCTTACAAACTGAACACCAAAAACATATAAAAACCATAAATGTTGCATCGATACCTCACAAAAGTCTAAGTTTTAAGCATCAAATATGCTTTATTTTGACAACACATCGAGGGACCGCATTCACGGAGAAATATTATTTCCTTATCTGAGTTCACATACAAGGGCTCTGCATTTGTGGAGCAATGTTGGACACTCACCCTTTGCGTTCGCGGAACCCCACCAGTGTTCCAGGAGTACATTTTACTTAAATAGTTTTAAAACCTAAGAATCACAATTTATACTCTATTTTTGAACCTGTCAAGCTTTTGGGGTGATTTTGATAGAAGAGTTTTGAAGTTTTTGATTGGGTTAGTGTTTCTAACATAATATTAATCAATTTTCATGAGTTTGATCTTGGTTTTGACTTAATTTTCCTAATTTTGAATGTCCAAAATTGGGGATTTTCGGTCTTTGATTTCAAAACTTTTAAATGTGATTTCTCCTTTAATTTGAAAATAATTTTAGTGAGATTTTCACCCACGGACTCTATTTTTCGTATAGAACTTGGTTTTAAAGGTAATTTTAAGATTTGGGAACTTTAAATTTTATCCTTAATTTTTAACCATTTTTCCTCTACGCCTAATTCATGTAAATATGTGTATCAAAATACATCTTTTGGCATATTGTACCTAATTTTAATAGTGATTGATTGATCTGAGGATTGTTTGGAGGCTTGAGTTGATTGAAAGGTTGTCTGAGTGCATTTCAACACCAAGGTAGGTTCGGCTAACCTTATTGGGACTAGATTAGAGTTATTGAGTATTTTCATGTGATAATTATTTGATGTAGATTAAATAATGAGCCTATGACATGATATGATTGAACTTGATGGGATTATGATATAAGTGATGTTGAATATTGAATAAATGACAATGCCATTGATTAATTGAGATTAAATTATGTGATTTGAGATAATTTGAATATTATTATGATAATGTAAGACTTGAGATAACCTTTGGATAATGTTGTGACTAATTGATGATAAATGTGATAAATTTAAGAGTTATGAGCCTATTTAGGGTTCATGAGAAACCTGTTTCATTGATATCTTGGTTATTAGTGAGCTAGTGATAATAGAGGATAATGATGATCTTGTCATAATGGTTTATATACACGGTATAGCTATTTGATGTGATGGCTATTGTACATATTCTATCTTTTCTAGATTCATTGATATGCACATGTCTCTTAACTGAGTAGTTGATTGGTATTCACATATCTTATACTGGGTTGGGTGCATTAGTATACACAGATCATATTCTCGATTGTTTTGCATTGGTATACACACATTTTATACTCGACTATTTGTGTAGGTATGCACAAATCTTATATATGACTGGTTGCATTGTTATGTATGCATCTTATTACATTTTCACCATTTGAGATATATATATTGGGATAGGTTGTTATGGCTTGCGACGCCTTGAGACACTTCATTATAAGGCCTGTGATACCTTGAGCTACTTCTGATTATGGTCTGCGATGCCTTAAGATATTTGAGTACATGGCCAGCAACTCCTTTGGGTTTTATATTGTAGCTTTAGCTCGATAAATGTGTATACCAGCCCCATGACAGTTGTGATTTCTTCTCATACATGGCCTGCTATGCCATTGTACTGATGCATACAATTGCATTGTATTATATAAATAGTTCACCATTTGTATATATAATTATCCATGATTATATTGTATTGTGCACTAACCTTTTGATGTAGGTGATAGGATTCTTCGTTATTACATACCCATATTAGGAGATAAAATAGTCAAATTAGGCTAAAATTTGAAGTTCTCAAATCTAAATATTGACTTTAAACTCAGGTTCTACACCAAAATGGAGTTCATGGGTGAAAATCCCACAAAAATCGAGTTTACATTGGATGAGAAATCAACATTTAAAGTTT
>DF359235.1:45047-74264 GCA_000787875.1 Solanum virginianum | reverse complement strand
TGGATGAGAAATCAACATTTAAAGTTTCCAAACTAAACACCAAAAATCTCCAATTTTGGACATCCAAAATTATAAAGTTTAAGACAAAATTAAGATAAAACTCATGGAAATGATCTAATTAGTATTGGAAAAACTTACCCAAATTAAATCTTCTAAAACCTCTTCTCTAAATCACCTAAAAAGGTTAGAGTTCGTGAAAAATGGTTTAAACTGGTGTTTCACGAGTTTAAAACTTTCCAGGTATAAAAACTACTCTGTGATCGTGAATGGGGTTTTGCGGACACAGAGGTGATGAACCAATAAGACCTTTGCAATAGCGCAACCCAACATGTGAATGTGGAGTATTAGCAGGAGAGGGGAAATCACATGCTCCCACTCCATGAATGTGGTACCTTATCTGCCAACATGGAGCTCATCAATGTCTAGACATCCACGAACGTGATGGCTTCTTCACTAACATGGAAGCTTCTCTGCGAATGCAAAGAAGAGAAGTACCTAGACCAGAAACTTCTTTTGCACCAGCAATATCAACAAACAATAAAACTCGAAGTAGGCATTTGGAACTCATTCGAAATCAGAATTTCACAAACTAAATATGTATCCATACCAAAAATGGCAATTCAGACTCAATAGAATAATCATAATTAGATTCTGAGGTCTCCATGACACATTTACCAATGCAAGTCAAATAAACTAGTTTAATATTTAAATATCAAAACTGCCCTCGATAACTCTAAAAATTATAATGAGACCATTTGTAGTATTAGTTTCACCACCTGAAACTACTGGAATTATTAAACTTTTGATCTGTGCTTCTGAACTCTGAACGTTGACCAAATCAAACTTTGGCTTTGGAAAAGACTAAAATCACAACTTGGGCCTAGAAATCTCATTTTAACTCCAAATTCAATTCTGTAACTTCTCATAGTTCAGTTTTGATATTTTAGAGCTAATGGAATAAATAGATCCCTGATTTGACACTCAAAACTCAGAATGGTATAAAATCACACCTTTTCCACAACTTAAACTTCCAAAAAGGCCAAAACAGACATTTTAAACTTTTAAGATTCAAAATTTTAGTTCCAACAATATAGATAGTTCAAATTAAGCTCAAAGTAACATACAAAGGAGTAAAAATAGTAATTTTCATAGATAAGACAAAAAATGACCAATCAGGTCATTATAATTTTGGCCTTTGTTGAGGCTACATCTTCTTTGTTTAATCGGGTGTGTACTCATCAGTTTGAGGACCCTATTGGTGCATAATTCATGAAAATATATTGAGAGATGAAGCCAAGGTAGCCATTATTGATTCTAATAATGTTTTGAGGATAATTAATAGAGTTTATGTGCCCAAGGTTTGGGATTGGGTGAGATTGATACTAGATGATTCCCATTGTGCTAGATATTCTATCTATCAAGTACCATGATCTAAAATAGCATTATTGGTGGTTTGGTATCAAGAGGGACATAACTGAGTTTGTGGACAAGTGTATGAATTGCCAATAAGTCAAGTGTGAGCATCAAAGGCTTGATAGATCAATGTGAAAGATGCACATTATGGGGCGGGAGTGGTAGAGGATGATTAAATATTTTACAGCTTTCCTCATGGCCGTGGGAAAGTTTAATTCCATTTGGACGGTTGTGGATCAGTTGACCAAGTTGAGACACTTCTTACCAATGAAGACTAGCTATAGTAAGGAGCAGTTCACTAGGTTGTATATCAGGACATGGTCAGATTACATGGTGTCTTCGTGTCTATAGTGTTAGACAAAAGGTCTGTGTCCACTTCCCACGATTGGCAAGCTCTATAGTGTTGTTGGGTATGAGGGTAGATTTGAGTACAACTTTTCAACGTCAGACTGATGATCACTCAAAGAGCACCATTTAGGTATTGGAGGACATCCTTAGGACCTGTGTTATTGATTTTGGTGCCTGATGGGACCAGCACATACTATTGGCATGGTTCACATACAACAACAGCTACCATTCAAACATTCAAATATCATAATTTGAGGTCTTGTATAGTTGGAGGTGTAGATCGCTGATCATATGGTTTGACTTTAGTTTAACCAAGGTGTTGGGTGTTGATTTACTCCACGATACCATTGACAGAGTCTGACTAAATTAGAGTAGACTTTTGACAGCTCAGAGTCATTAGAAGAATTATGTTGATTGGAGGGTTAAGCCTCTTGACTTCTCTATTGGTGAGTGTGTGTGGCTAAAAGTTTGACCCACGAAGGTGTGATGAGATTTGGGAAGAGGAGCAAGCTTATTCCTAGATTTATTAGCCTATTTGATATTTTGAGAAGAGTTTGTGATGTGACCAATGAGTTGGCCTTGCCACCCAGATTGTCGGTTGTTCATCCATTTTCATATTTCTATGCTCCATTAGTACATTCCTAATAAGTCCCATGTACAAATTTATCCTTCGAAGAGAAGCCCATAACTATATTGGATAGGCCTTTCCAGAGATTGAGATCTAAAGATATACCTTCTAGGAAGGTTCAATGTTGGTACCATTCTGTTAATGAGGCTACATGGGAGTTGGAGTCTGATATGCAGGCCAGATATCCCAGCCTTTTTTAGGCTTCAGGTACTCTTCTTTCTCTTATGTTTGAGGACGAACATTATTTTTAGTGGTAAATAATATACAGACCTGGTTGGTCATTTTTGGCCTTATCTGTTAAAATTATTATTTTACCCTTTCATAAGTTTCTTTGGGACAAATTTGAACTATCTGCATTGTTGGAACTGAAATCCTGAGTTGTAAAAATTGAAAATAAGAGTTTTGACATTTTTGAAGCTTAAGTTATTGAAAAAAATGAGTTTTCATATCATTAGAAGTTTTGGGTGTCGGCATAAGGGATCCGTTGATTCTATTAGCTCTGAAATATCAAAATCAAACAATGAGAAGTTACAGAATTGAATTGGGAGTTAAAATGAGGTTTTTAGATCGAAAGTTGTGATTTTAATAATTTTCAGAGCCAAAGTTTGACTTTGGTCAACATTCAAAGTTCGGAAGCTCGAATAGGAATTCAGATAGTTCTAGTAGTTCGGGATGGTGAAACTAAAGCTAGAAGTGATCTCTTCATAATTTTTGGTGGTCTCAAGGCAGTTTTGGTATTTTGAGTTTTAAACTAGTTTATTTGACTTACATTGATAAATATGTCGTATAGATCTTAGAATCAAATTCTGATTATTCTGTTGAGTTTGCATCATTGTTTTCTGGCATTAGTATATATAAAGTTTGTGTAATTCCAATCTTCAATGAGTTTCGAGTGCCTATTTTGAGTTTTTGTTGTTGGCTGATTTCGGCTGGTGTAGTTTTCTAGTCCAAACCATATTAACATTCCATGATCGTGCCTTGAGTTCCGCATTTATGGAGGAAAGCATATTCCTTATCGGCATTAGTAAATATGGGCTCCATGTTCACAGAGCATTGTTGGACCCTCATCCTCTGCATTCGTGAAACTCAACCTGCGTTCGTATAGTATATTTTACCTGAACAGTTTTAAAACTTCATAATCACCATTTTTACTCTATTTTCAAAATTTCCATGCTTTTTGGGCAATTTTGAATGAAGAATTTCATAGGTTTCCATTGGGTAAGGGCTTCTAACATAATATTAATCAATATCTAATGAGCTTTATCTTGGATTTAACTTAAATTGCATGATTTTAAATGTCCAAAATTGGAGATTTTAGGTGTTTTATTTAGAAACATTAAAGTATGATTTCTCCTTTCAACATGGACTTCATTTTAGTGCGATTTTCACCCACTAACTCTATTTTTATATACAACTTAATTTTAAAGTAAATTTTCAGATTTTAGAAGTTAAAACTTTAGCCTTTATTTTGATCATCTTTCCCCTAAGCCTAATTTATGCCAATATGGGTATCAAAATGTACCTATTGATGCGTTGTAACTAATTTTGCCTATTTCATGCCAATATGGGTAACAAAATGCACCTCTTGATGCGTAGTACATAATTCTGATAGTGATTGATCGATTCGAGGATCATTTCGAGGCTTGATTTGATTGCAAGCTTCTTCAGACGGAGTTTCATCATTGAGATAGGTTTGACTAACCTTTTTGGGACAAGATTTGGGTTATTGAGTTTGCTCATGTGATAATTATGAGATGTAGATTGAATTATAAGCCTATGACATGATATGATCGAACCTGATGGGATTATGATATCGGTGATGCAGAATATAGAATTAATGGCGATCCTATTGATTAATTGAGATAAAAATATGTGATTTGAGATAATTAGGATATCATTATAATTATATGAGCGTTTAGATAGCCTTTGGATAATGTTGTGACTAATTGATGATGAATGCGATAAATTTGAGAGTTGTGAGCCTATTTTGGGTTCTTGTTGAGCTTGTTTCATTGACATCTTGGTTACTAGTGAGCTAGTAATGATAGGGGATAATGATGGCCTTGTGGTAAAGTTGATATACATGATATAGTCATTTGATGTAATGCCTATTGTACATATTATATCCTGACAAGATGCATTGATATGCACATATCTTTTACCTGAGGTAGTTGCATTGGAATGCACATATCTTATACTAGGCCGGGTGCATTAGTATCCAAAGATCTTATTCCTGATTAGTTTGCATTGATATGCTCACATTTTATACATGATTGTTTGCATTGTTATGAACACATCTTATACATGACTTGTTGCATTATTATGCACGTATCTCATTACATTTGAACCATTTGAGATATTATGATACTATTGAAAATGTGAGATTTTGTGTCTTTTTAAGTTTTGGAGGTTGAATCAGAGATCCATCGATTCTATTAGCTCCGAAATTTCAAAACCGAACTACAAGAAGCTGTAGAAGTGAATTTGGAGTTAAAATGAGATTTTTAGGCCAAAAGTTGTGATTTTAATCATTTCTTTTGTCAACATTAGGAATTCGGAAGCTCGTATTGGATTTTTGACAGTTTTAATAGTTCTAGATGGTAAAACTAATGCTAAAATTGGTCTCATCAAAATTATTGGAGTCCCCCGAGGGCAATTTTGGTATTTTGATACCTTAAACTAGTTTTATTGACTTGAATCAATAAATGCAGTGAAAAGGCCTCAAAACCAATTTCTGATGATTCCACTGAGTTTAGATCATTATTTCTGCTACAGATACATATAAAGGTTGTGAAATTCTATGTTCGAATGAGTTTGGGGGTCTATTTCGAGTACGGAAATTGGACTTAGGTTGCTGATTTTGCTGATATCTGGTGCAGGGTCACTCTTTTTTCCGTGTTCACGAAGGAGCCTCTATGTTTACGGAATCTTGGGAGTTCAGACTCTGTGATCACGGGATAGGCTCTGCGTTTGCAGAGCAATTAACGTACCTGAACAGTTTTTAATTCAGGAAAGACCATGTTTAATCTATTTACAAACATCAAAGCTTTTTGGGGTGATCTTGAAGAAGGTTTTTCAAAGATTTGTGTTTGGTAAGTATTTCTAACCCTAAACTAAGCATTTTCTATGACTTTCATCTTGATTTAAGCTTTGATTTCATGAATTTAATCACTCAAAATTGGGGGATTTTTTACTAGGTTTTCCAAACATTAGCCATTAATTTCTTATTTGATTAAAGCTTGATTATAATGGGATTTTCGCCCATGAACTCTACTTTTTGAGTAGAATATGATTCCAAAATTAATTTCCAGATTTGAGACTTTTGAATTTTAGCCCTAATTTTAATTATTTTGCCCCTAAGTCTAACCTATGCCCATATGGGTATCAAAAGGCTTCTCGCGATGAGTAGTAACTATTGTTGATAGTGATTGATCATATTGTAGGCTTGATTTGAGTATTTGAGTTGATTGAAAGCATGTCTGAGTGTGATTTTGGCATCGAGGTAGGTTCCACTAATCTTTTCGGACTGGATTTAAGTTATTGATCTTGTCATGTGATAATTATAAGATTTAGATTTATAATTGTGTAATTGAGTTGTTGTGATTGAAATGATGATGGAAAGTAATCCTGGTTGAGCGGAATTGTGGTATAATCTTGATTATACTGATGAAGTGAGTTGAATTATGATGAATTGATGAGGAATTGGGATAGAATTTGACTAAATTAATCTTATGAGACCAGTTGGGATGAGCAAGGTTTGATATTAATGATATACTTGCATTATTGGGTCATGATGGGATCGGTATTGTTGTTATATTTGTATATCTGGGATGAGTTAGGTCTGGTATCATGGTCATACTTGCATATTTAGGACGTGTTAGGTCCATATTATTAATATTCTTTCAAACCTAGGATGAGTTAGGTCCGATATAGTTGACATTCCCGATTATTGATATAATTATATGATAAAAAATATGATGATAGTTTGGGCATTAGATGTGACACTTGACATTTTCCTTGGGTGCATGGAATCTGTATGAGATTCATGCCTTAGTAGCCATACACTTCACATGTTTTGAGCGATTCACATGGCATCATCAAATGATACAAGTCTTGGAAAAGAATCCACAATGCACTAGAACGCCCTTATTGACGATCCTTTACTCCGACAGCATCATATCCCTGTTATAATGTTAATTATATGTCTACATGCATCTTTGATTTATGCTGTTTATTTATATCTATTGTCTGTGGCCTGTGACACCTCTTGACTCGAATTGTAGGCAAAGGCATTATAATCCACATTGGTGCCACCCTTTTTATCCAGGCAGGAGGCATGGGTGAGACTCATGCTTTTCATGTCTTGACCACGTGTAGGTGGCAAGGACTTAACATCATATTATTACTTAACCATGGGCAGGTGGAGAGATTGTGGCATTTTGATATTACTTGACCATGGGATGGTGGCAAGAGTGTAACACCCTTAATATTTGGCTTTGTCAGTTGTGCATTATACTTCACATGGTGGTTGTAAGGCATCATGGATTCTATAGACTTGTTCGATTTCTCTCACCCAGTCAATTGAACCTATTGGGTACATTTCAGTGTATTCACCTTTACTTTGTTTCATCTCTGTAGATCGTGCACAGGGTACCAGACAATGTAATTGATCCTTTCATCCCAGTGCTATCAGTACCATCCAGATCTCAGCAGTGGACTTACATTTTGAGTCACTGTAGATCTTTAGATCCTATTTTATTTCTTTTCTCTTAGACTATGTATCAGATATTGAGATAGTATTGTATTTACTTTGAGAGTTCTATTTACTCTTCAATTCTATTTTAGATGCTCTTATACTCATTACTCTAGGATTTGGGATATTTCTTATATCTTATGAGTTTATTTCAGCTTTATTTATCTTTCTTTAGTTGCAATCTATTTTGAGTCATGACAACTTTAGTATCAGAGCTCTAGGTTCATTAGGCTCGTGAGTCAAGAGTATGGTGTCTATTAGAGTCTCACATATCGCTGTGTAGACGTACAGACCCATCTATGGGAGAATACAGGATACCTGTTAAGAAAAGCTTCACATCTTGCTTCTATTCGTGCGTTTCTGTGTATTACCCATTTTGAAAGTGTCTAATCTAATCCTTCTGTGCATATCCCGATTACTCAATCCTGTCACTCAGTGGAAGAGATTGATGCAGCTGATGTGGCTTTTACTCGAGGTCAAGGCAGAGCTCGTGATAGGGCAAGTGGCCAAAGGATTACTAGGGGTAGCTCCGTCAAGGGGACAGACCCAATTGGCTTCTCTAGAGACTACTATGGTGGCCAAGGGGCCTACTGATCATATTCCACCTCCTTCAGCTCCATCCTCTACACTGTCGGTGCATTAGCTACTTATGAGGTTATTGGCTAGATTGCAAGGAGCTCCTCCGGCCATAGTTACTATTAAGATACCAGTTTCTACCACATATATTGGTCCTTCTACTACTTTACTAGAACCGACTATGATTAATGTAGGTCTTTCTTCAGCTCCAGCAGACCTTTCCACGACAATTATTACTCCACTTCAGGCATCTAGATTGAGTTCGGGTACTCAGCTTCAGAATTTGGCTATTTCTCCATCTGTTGAAACTCTCTTGATTATGGTGCCACCATCTTCTACTAGCCAAACCATGTCTACAGTGGAGTAGAAGAGCTTTGACAGTTTTGTGTTATTGGATCCGTCACGTTTTGAAGGCGCTCCCGGAGATCACACATCCTTGGTTGCGGAAGAAAATATAAGCATCACAAGTTATAATTATAAGGGATAAGTGACTAAGGGAAGTCTTGATATTCATAAAAGAAATAAAAGAGTCAAGCTCATAGCTTAAACATAACATAGTATCCAACAACACCTCTAACTTAGAGTGTACCGGAGCCAACACATTTTCCGGGCTCACACTCATCATAACAAGTGTTTAGCATAAAAGAAGCCTCAACATAGAAAGAATAACTTAGATGTTGTGCTCGGACATGAGGACTCCCAAACACTTTTCTCCAAAGTAATGAACTAACCATGTGGAGGATGATCAAAAGGAGCTCCCATCCCTACATGGTAATATCATATAGGCATAGAGTATGAGTTACTACGTTTGAATGTACTAAGTTTGCAGGGTATAATGCAACAAAGACATAAGCCAATATATTCAAAGTGCTTAATCATAAGCAATGGATATATAAGCTCAATATTGCATGCATGATCTAAGCAATGGATATATAAGCTCAATATTGCATGCATGATCAATTATTATAGTAAACATGCTTGTAAATCAATCAACTTGCATAGTATACCATACATATGTGTGAAGAGACCTTAAATGACATGAGTAAGACCAAGCGAGCAATGACTTGGAATCTCGATGATTACCCCTCATCGGTAAAGAGGTAGTCTACTTGCTAAGGTAAACTATACTTCATCTTACGGGAACATGACCCATTTCATATGAAGTAACCCTCTTTATGGGAACATGATCCATTTTGGAAAGGATTTCATGATAAAGTGCACTAGATGGATCAACTAGTATAGTAAGGGTAATAATCATAATCCTATGGTGGCACATGGTTTGAGAAAGGAGTATGGACCCCTGAAGATAGTCCATGCCACCAATACATCGGTGCTAAGTCTAATCCCACGGAATACTTGAAATAGTCATACGTTAGTCATAACATGAATAGCTTGTAAGAACATGACTTGAATAGCTCATAAATAAGTTTAACCTCTAATACGAGCCTAACATAAGCATGAGAATAGATTATAATCATACATGAACCCTTGCTTTAACATGAATGGCTCATAAGAGGTAAAAATCCTGACATAGGGCTTAACTTGATACATGTAACGTCATAAAAGCTTTTCATCAATTCAACACATGCTTAAAAGCCCTTAATCATCGTAAAGTCACTTGACTTGTAAATCATGTAATAGATCATCAATAGCTTGAGAATTCTTGTCATGTCATTTTATCAAACACATGGTGGGTTCATGATACTTGTTCAAAATCATGCAATTCAAGAGTGAAATAAGATAAGTAAACTCAATGCAAATCAACCCACCAACATAGTAGTAAAACCCCCATGTAGGGTACCTTAAAATCCATCACAAAAGCTCATAATAGCTCATAATTTCATAGCTCAAAACATGCATAGTCTCAATATATGTAATCAATTCATAGAATAAGCTTGAAATAGACATTCATGCATAATCAATCAATACTTGGTAAGACCCCAACATTCAAGTTTCACAAAAAGAAAAGGTTGGGATCCATGGGTAAAAGGACCCATGGATGAAGACCCACATACCTTAAACCTTGAATTCCTTGAAATGAGCTTGAAGTATACTTAGAGCCTGCAATGAGTCCTTGAGTTCGAAAATTGAGCTTGAAATCCTTAGATTTGGACGAGAGAATTGATAGAGTCTTAAGAGTTGTTTTAGAGAAGGTTTTGTGAGTTATAGAGTTGAAAAATGGCTAAGTATGGGAGATTTCACGTTTAAATGGACATGGGACTATTACCCCAATGCCCTTGGATGAAATAACAAAACTGAGAAAAATAATATACTGGTCCGCGCCTCTGGCATGACATAAACATAATGCGAAGGCAATATTTGTACTAGTCCGCGGACTAGGCACGTCACGGCCTAGACACTTACAGATAATGACTTTTGGAAATTAGCAAAAAATAATTATTTTTTCCTACGGATCCTCTAAATTCTGGGTTATACCCATTTCCAACTCAAATTACCCCCCCTCCCCCATTGGGAATATGATGTTGGATTTTCAAAATCACGTACGGATATTGAGATATATAGAAATTACGATTATGAGGCATTTCGAAGCATATGTGGGGCATTTAAATATCTCCCCCTTGGGAACATTCATCCCAAATGTCAAATAAACATGCATAAGAGAAGTTATTATGAAGATTTTAGCCTGACATGAATGCAATAAATGCAATTAAACATCATTTAAAAAAAATAAAAATCTCAACATGAATGCCAAAAATCACAATAAACTTGTTACCATAAACATGAGTGCATGCGAAATGACATGAGGACTGAAACTTAAGACATGAAATTATATATGGGACATAAATCATTACCTTCGGCTTAAGTAGAGTGAAAGAGATATGGGTATCGCTTTTTCATGTCTGTCTTGGCTTCCCATGTGGCATTTTCAACTTGTTGGTTCCTACAAAGGACCTTGACAGAAGCTACATCTTTGTTTATCAATCTCGTCACTTTTCTATCCAAAATCTCCAACGAGACCTCCTCATAAACTGAATTACCTTCCAGAAAACCCAGAACCTCTAAGAGCACTACAATAATTGGGTCACCTACACATCTCCTCAACATGGATATATGGAAGATCGGATTCACCATATTATCTCCACAGACAAATCCAACTCATATGCAACCTTAACAACTCTCCTAAAAATATTATAAGGACCCACAAACCTTAGCCTCAATTTCCCTTTCTTATCAACCAAACCACACCTCTCATGGGTAAGACCTTCAAGTAAACCCAATCACCAACCTTAAACTTAGGATATCTCCTCACATTAGTGTAGAAACTTTGCCTACTTGAGCCTTTCTCAACCTCTCCCTTTACAAGCCTCATTTTCTCGATGGCACCCATTACTAAGTCGGTTCAACTAAACCATCCCATCTTCAAATCTCCCTCAAATCTATATATATCTTTGTGGAATCGGGGTAAATAGAATAGGACAAATTATGGAACTCTTCCAAAATCAACTCCTTCAAGTCATCAACAATAGCCACACACAACCTACCTCGATACCTAAGGGCACCATTTCACGACCTAAACTAAGGCCTAGACATGACACAGTGAATTAAGAACCCGAAGGAACCCCAATCAAGCCTCTTAGCATATCACACACACATACTTAGTCGCGGAAGCAAGATAAAACAACGAGAGAAAACATAAACAAGGGGAAATTGGGACTAAGGGAAAGAGTTTAATACTTAAATAATATAGATGAGTCAAAGCTCAAGTATAATTATATCACTTGTCCAACAACACCTCTAAATATAGAATTATTGAGTGAGGGCCATGATACATTTCGGGCTCACCCTTATAGTCATAAGCATTCAACAAAAAGTAAAGAGTCTTTAGATAGCATGAAATCAATAGATATTGTCCTTGGAGTTGAGGACTCACCAAATCTTACTTCAAGAGATAGTACTAGCAATGAAGAGGAGGATGATCAAATGGAGCTCCGGTTCCTACATGATAACATCATGTAGGCATAGAGTATGTGTTAGTACATTTGAATATACTAAGTATGTAGGATGTAATGCAATAAGAGATAGGCCACATAATCAAAATGCATAATTAGGAAATGGTCGAACATATAGCAATATGGCATGCATGAATGATACTTGAAGTAAACATGCTTATATAGAACATATCACATGCGTAGCAAGAGACCATCATTATAGAGTCCAAGGTCTAACACCTCATTGAAAAGGTGATTGAGGTACCAACCCCTCAATTGGTTGATGGTTGTCATACCCTACCATCCATGGTGATTGAGGCTTGACACCCCCTCAATAATGCGGTGAAGGCTTGGCACCACCTTGACAAGGTGATTGAGGCTTGACACCCCCTTAACAAGGCCATCGAGGCTTGGCACCCCCTCGACAAGGTGATTGAGGCTTGACACCCCATCAACAAGGCCACCGAGGCTTGACACCCCCTCATCAATGTGATTGAGACATGGCACCCTCTCAACAAGGTGATCAACATGCAATATCATAGTCACTTATCATGTATTCAACATATAGATATATTACTTCCATCATCATAAAGCCACTTGACTCATAAGCCATGCTATAGACCTTCAATAACTCAATAACCCTAAACTGGACATTTTATCAAACACTTGGTGGGTGTGTAGTGCTAGTTTAAAAAAAATACAATTCAAGAGTGAAATCATGCAAGAAATCTAATGTAAAAGCACCCTCCAACACTTGGTAATACCCTTATGCAATATATATCAAAACCCTTCATAAAAGCTCAAGATAGATCTAAGATTCATAACTCAAAACATTCATAAATCGTCACACTTTTACAAAACCCTAACATAGTACACAGTCAAATTCATAATAAGTGAGACCCATAAGTAAATCAACTTAGAAACATCCAATTTATAGTACATAGTCAAATTCATAATAAGTAAGACCCATAAGTAAATCAACTTAGAAACATCCAATTTATAGTACATAGTCAAATTCATAATAAGTAAGACCCATAAGTAAATCAACTTAGAAACATGCAATTTAAGTAAAAAGGAAGATTGGGCACTATGGGTGAAAAGACCCAATAGCTGAAATCCACATACCTTAGCTTCGGAGAATTCCTTGATGAAGATTGAAAATGGAGACTTGAAACTTGAGTGAAATTCTTCAGATTTTGAATGAGTTTGTAACCCTTGATTTGAGTAAAATATTTGTCTAAGTGTTTGGGACAGTATTTGGGAATGTATTGTATGATATGAACATAAAATATGGCTAAATATAGGTATTTTTATGTATGGGGAGGCTTAGGCCCAAGAACCAAGGGCCTTCAACAAGAACAAGAACTCTAGCTAAAAATTGACACCTCTCCATGCCCTGGCGCGTTGCGCCTAGGGCGCGTTTGGTCATTGGAATTTGCCAACTTTGAAATTTTGAATTTTGCTACGATTGCTCTAAAATTGGGGTTAGACCCATTTCCCACTCAATTTTGCCCCCTAATCAAGAATATGTAGTTGGATTTTCCATATCACTGATGAATTTTGATATATATAAAAATTACGATTATGGGAACTTTCGAGGCACATTTTCAGGCACTTTTTTGGGGTTGCTTCAATATCTCCCCCTTAGGAACATTCATCCCCAAATGTCAAAGAAACGTACATAAGAAGAGTTGTCATGAAGAAATAAGCCCTAACAAGAATACAACAACACATTTAAAACACAATTTCCAAAATCTCAATGTAAGTGTCAAAATCATCATTAACTTGTCAACATAAACATGAATGCACACAAAAGACGTAGGGGCTGAAATATAAGATTTGAAATCATAAAAGTAAAAGACTTAATGTGTTATCACAAGCTTGAATAGAGTGAAAGAGGTTTGGATATTGCTTCTCCATGCCCGCTTTGGCTCTTCAACAGAGACTATCGACTTGATGATTCTTCCAAAAGGGCCTTGAGAAACACTACATCCTTATTAATCAACTTTTTCCACCCATCCATCCAATATCTCCATCGGACCTTCTCCTAAGCCAACCGGGCCTTGAAAAAATCTACATCCTTATTAATCAACATTTCCACCCTTCCATCCAAAACCCCACTGGCACATTCTCCTAAGCCAACTTATCATCCACAATACCCACAACCTCAAAGAGCTCTATAGCACTAGAGTCACCAACACATCCCCTCAACCAAGAAGCATGATGAACCGGATGAACCATATCCATATCCATAGACAATTCACATTCGCATGCAACCTCACCAATCCTACTCAACACTCTATAAGGACTCACAAACCACAAACTCAATTCCCTTTGTTGCCAAACCGGACCCACCCCTTCATAGGTAGGACTTCCAAGTGAACCCAATCATCAACACAAGCACACATAACCTACCTTAGTATCTAATGACACCATCTCCCCCTTGAGAGAAAATTGCCTACTTTATCATCTCTCACGAAGGTATTCAATGCTAACAAGGCAGGGTTAAGGTCTTGCTTTGCTTTCAACTCATCAACAAAGAAAGGTCTAGGACCATTAGCCCCCACTACACCATCATAGCCCACCTCTTCCAACCTAACTCCCAATCTAGCCAATCGATGGACCTATCTAGTCAGCTCTATCATCACCCCAAAGACTTCCACTTCCCATAATTAGCAAGAAACCTCACCTCCTTTTAAATTCACAACATCACCGTAATATGATTCACAAACTCTTCCTCACTCCTGGAAACATCTAACACATCATCACCAATGACTACCACAAACGTAAGAAGGTAGGGATTAAAGACCCTATTCATGAGACCTACAGACATAACTGGTGTACTAGTCACGCCAAAAGACACTACCACAATTTCCAAATATCAAAAAGGACATCAAACAGTCATTAGGAAGAACCTTAGACTCAATATTCCCACTCTTACAAGATGACAAATGCAACCCTTAGGGAGTAATTGGACCTTAAGACAAGAAATGAACCTACCTCTTCACTACCACTTAAGGACGTGGTTAATAGGGAATCAAAATTTAACTCTACGGGCCCTACAATTAATGGAGACACAATATGAATGCAACTAATCTACCACATGTATGACATCAAAGTCCATCACATATCCAACAAGTCACAAGGAAAGATCTAATAGAATATATGCACACGAAATAATTTCTATAGATCTTTCTAGCAACAATAGACTCACTAATAGGATAGACACCAAAAGTTCCCATGCATACACATCAAGGTCAAAGAAAACTTCAATATACCGGTAGAAACATGCCCGAACCTTCCCATGCATACACATCAAGGTCAAAGAAAACTTCAATATACCGGTAGAAACATGCCCGAACCTTCCCATGCATACACATCAAGGTCAAAGAAAACTTCAATATACCGGTAGCAACATCAGGTGCCTCATCTACCCCTTGCCTCCTTTTAAGAGAAGAGAACTAATTATGTCGTGGATCACCCCCTTGGCTACCTTGGGCTTCTTGATTCACATGACTAGCTTGTTCTTATAATCAACCACCCTTAGGTCTTCTTCGAGCGTATGGATAATCAACTAGCCTATGACCTACTTCACTACAACCATAAAAAGCATTAGTCTTCTTCAAGTGTGGGCCACCATAGTTCCTCCCATACCTTGGGAACTTAGGATTAGTCCTCCCATCATTGCCATCTTGACATTTTGAGTTAAACACCCTATCAATAGCCAACACCTTGTTTGGAGCATCATCGAACTTTTATTCCTGGAAATCACCACCAACAAATCAAGCCCTCTTGAACCCCTCACTTCTCCTCTTCCTAAGCTTCTTCCCTTTATATTGCTCAGCATAAGTGATGAGGTGGGACAAATTCATATCACTTATTAACATAGTGGCACAACACTCCCTATTCACCAAATTGGATACACCCATCACCAAAGTTATTGCTCTAGACCTCAGATCGACAACCAAAGGTAGATCTAAGATTCAAGTGGCACAACACTCCCTATTCACCAAATTGGATACACCCATCACCAAAGTTATTGCTCTAGACCTCAGATCGACAACCAATTATGGAGAATACTTAGAGAGTTGGTTGAACTTGAGGGCATACTCCCTCACACTCACTGATCCTTTACTTTAGACTCATAAATTACATCATTTTGGCCTCTCTTAGCGAAAGAGGGAAGAACCGATTGAGGAAAGTGGCTTTGAACTCCTTCCAAGGAATAGCATCATAACTTTCCCTCTCCATCTTCCATTGCACAAACAAAATTTGACCCATGCCTTTGAGTTGGTAGGCCTCCAACTCTGCCTTTTCCTCGGAAGTCACCCCTATGATAGTCAACACTTTGAACACCTCATAAATGAACTCTTAGGGATCCTCATCCACCTGAGACCCATGGAACTCTGGTGGATTTATTTTAGTGACGTCCCTTACCCTTGAGGCCGGGCTGAGAGCATGAGGAGGTTGGGCCTCTTGGTTGATTTGATTGTCCATGTCATGGGCCAACATGGTGATAGCATTTCGGAACTCAATATCGGTAGCCTCTCCCTCTTGAGAAGATTGAGGAGTGGGATAAGTCGATTGTCCCATCGGTGCATGACCCCTCTTTAGTCTTTCACTTTGTAGTAGCATGGTCAACACTAGTAGAGCAAAGAACATTCGCTAGGGGAAAAGACCTTACCTTACAACAAAGACATGATATAGACCATGAAGAAGTGAAATATTTCCTAAAATGCCTCATAGCCTCATACTCACAGCCATGGTGCACATAACAACTATGAATAAGACTCTAATCGATGTAGTGTGATGGACTTCGAGGACTATTAACAATCTAGTGCTCTGATACCAAATTTGTCATGACCTAAACTAGGGCCTAGACGTGACATGGTGAATAGAGAACTCGAAGGAACCTCAATCAAGTCTCTTAGCATATCATACACATATCCTTGGTTGCAGAAGCAAGATAAAACAATGAGAGAAAACATAAACAAGGGGAATTTAGGACTAAGTTAAAGAGTTTAATACTTAAATAACATGTCCAACAACACCTCTAAATATAGAATTTTTTAGCAGGGGCCACGACACATTCCGGGCTCACCCTCATAGTCATAAGGATTCAACAAAAAGAAAAGAGTCTTTACATAGCATAAAATCAATAGATGTTATCCTCTAGTTGAAGACTTACCAAATCTTACTTTAAGAGATGGTACTAGCCATGTGGAGAAGGAGGATGATCAAACGGAGCTCTGGTTCCTATATGCTAACATCATGTAGGCATAGAGTATGCATTAATATGTCCGAATATACTAAGTATATAGGCTGCAATGCAACAAGAGATAGGCAACATAATCAAAATGCATAATTAGGTAATGGTCGAGCATATAGCAAAATGGCATGCATGAATGATACTGAAAGTAAACATGCTTATATAGAACATATCACATGTGTAGCAAGAGACCATCATTATAGAGTCCAAGGTCTACCACCTCCTTGGAAAGGTGATTGAGTTACCAAACCCTCAATTAGTTGATGGTTGTCACACCTACCATCCATGGTGATTGAGGCTTGACACCCCGTCAACAAGGTGACTGAGGTTTGGCACCCCCTTGATAAGGTGATTGATGCTAGATACCCCCTAAATAAGGCGACAGAGGCTTGGGACGCACTCGATAAGATGACTGAGGCTTGATTCCACCTCAAGTTGATTGAGACATGGTACTCTCTCAACAAGGTGGTTAAGGCTTGACACCGTCTCATCAAGGTGATCAACTTGCAACATGATAGTCACTTGTCATGTATTAAACACATATATACATTACTTCCATCATCAAAAAGCCACTTGACTCATAAGTCATGCAATAGACCTTCAATCTCAAGAACCCTAAACTGGACATTTTATCAAAAACTTGGTAGGTGTGTAATGCTAGTTTAAAACCATGAAATTCAAGAGTGAAATCATGCAAACAAATCTAATGTAAAACCACCCACCAACACTTAGTAATACCCTCATGCAATATACATCAAAACCCTTCATCAAATCTCAAGGTAGATCTAAGATTCATAGCCACAACATTCATAAATCGTCACACTTTTACAAAACCCCAACCTAGTTCATAGTCAAATTCATAATAAGTAGGACTCATAAGTAAATAAACTTAGAAACATGCAATTTGAGTAAAAAGGTAGATTGGGCAACATGGGTGAAAGGACCCAAAGATTGAAACCCACATACCACAGCTTTGGAGAATTCTGTTTGGGAGAGTATTGGGGAATGTCTTGTATGATATGAAGGTGAAATATGGTTATGTATAGGAATTTTTACGTATGGTGTAGCTTAGGCCCAAGACCCAAGGGCCTTGGACTAGAACAGGAAAACTAACCAAAAAATTACACCTCTTAGCGCCCGTGGCGCATTGCACCTGGGGTGCACTTGGTCATTGGAATTCGCCAAGTTTGAGATTTCAAATTTTTCTATGGTTGCTCTAAAATCGAGGTTAGACCTATTTCCCACTCCATTTATCCCCTTGATCAAGAATATGAAGTTAGAATTTTGATATCATGCACAGATTTTGAGATATATGAAAATTACGATTATTGGCACTTCCAAGGCACATTTTCAGGCACTTTTTGCAGTCCTTTCAACCATCTCCACTTTGGGAGAAAACCTCAACTTTCCTATCCTTCACCAAGGTCTTCTACTCAAGCAAGGTGGGGTCAAGATCTTATTTTGACTTTACTTCCTCAATCAAAGAAGATTTAGAACCATCAACAACCACTACACCACCATTTTCAACTTTATCCAACTTGATCTCCAACCTACCCAACCGGTGAACTTCTCGAGCCACCTCTTTACCACCCATCATCAATATGAGCTAGACAACCCACGGACACTCTACTTAGAGCATCGCCCATAATATTAGCTTTGCTGAAATCATAATGCACACTCATTTTATAATCCTTAAGAAGCTATAACCACCATCTTTGCCATCACTCGACACCACATGCCCTAGAAATACAACCTCTTTCAATCAAAATTCACACTTTTCACATTTGGCAACCAACCTCTCATCCCTCAAAATTTGAAACACCACCCTCAAATGATTCACATGCCCTTCCTCACATCAAGAACAAATCAATATATTATCAGTAAAGAGAACCCCAAACATATCAAGGTAGGGTTTAAAGACCCTATTCATGAGATCTCTAAATATAGTCAGTGCATTAGTCAACTTAAAAGACATAACCAAAAAATCAATATACCCATACCTAGTCAAAAAAGTTGTACCAAGAAATCAACCTACCCTTGACTATACCAAGAAATGAAACTACCCTTGACCGCCACATTATGACTTTTTTACTCAAGGATGGGCTCATTAGCGAACTGGAATTTAACTTTACAGGTTCTACAATCAATAGAAGCATAATATGCAAGTAACCAATCCATCCTAAGGATGATATCAAAATCCACTTTAGAATTCAACAAAATCACAATGTAAGACTTTACGCAATATGAACACAAGATAATCTCTATAGATTCTTTTAGCAACAATGGACTCACCAACGAGGGACGATATTTCATATGGTTCACATAATAATTCAAGATTCACTTGAACCTTTTTGGCAATAAAAGGAGTAATGAAAGAAAAAGTGGCGCCCAAACCTATCAATGCATATACATCATAATCAAAAACCTTTATTATACCAATAACCACATCGGGCACATCCTCCATACCTTGTCTTACTTGGAGAGCATAAAACCTATTTTACCTTGGAGTACCCCCCTCTTATTGTCCTTCCTTAGCCCTTTGACCCACATTAGCACCTTGGCCTTGAGGACAACCATCTCTACCTTTGTTTTGAGCATGAGGACAATCAATAACCTTGTGACCCATTTCACCACAACTGAAGCAAGCATTAGATTTCTTCAAACATAGCCACCATGGTTTTTCACACACTTTTGGCATTCAGGATTACACCCTCCACCACTACAACCATGGAATCTTGGGTTATTATTAGCAAGTCTCTTCTTAGGAGCATTGAAAAACCCTTGGCCTTTGAAATTATTGCCTTGAGAAAATCGGCTACCTTTAGAACCTTGGAAACCACCCTCAAATCGAGCACTCTTGGACTCAGCACTTGTTCTTTTTCTAACATTTTCCCCCTCTAGTTTCTTGGCATATGCCTTGAGCCAAGACAAATCCATATCACTCACTAATATGGAGGTATGACAATCTTCATTAACCAATTCGAACACTCGCGACACAAATTTATTCATTCTAGCTCTAGGGTTGCCACCAAATGTGGAGCATACTTTGAAAGCTTGTTAAACTTGAGGGAATACTCCCTCATACTCATGGAACCTTGCTTAAGATTCATAAAATCTATCATCATAGCATCTCTTAGCTCAATAGGAAAGAACTGATTGAGGAATACGGCTTTGAACTCCTCCAAGGAATAAGAACATCATCTCTCCTCCCCAATTCCCATTAGGTGAACCAAACTTGGGCCACACCTTTGAGTTGGTAGACCATTAACTCCACTTTCTCCTCCGAATTGACCCCTATGATGTATAAAACTTTATATACCTCATCGATGAACTCTTGGGATCCTCTTTCGGCTTGGATCCATGGAACTCTGGTGGGTTCATTTTTGTGAAATCCCTCACCCTTGTGTCGAAGTGGGAGCATGAGGGGCTTGGTCCCCTTGGTTTGTTTGGTTGGTCATGGCACAGGCCAACATTATGATAGCATCCCGAAACTTATCATGGGCTACCCCTCCAACTTAAGGAGCTTAAGGAATGAGAGCAGTCTATTGCTCCTCAGCAGTACAGGCTCTCCTTAGTCTTCCCCTTGGAATCGGCATGATCTAGAAGGAAAAAGGGCAATCATTAGGGGAAAAGCCTTATAGTTACACCTAAAGCAAGATATAGACCATGAAGAAGTGAAATATTTCCTAAAATGCCTCATAGGCTCCTATTCATAGTTATGGCACACTTCACAACCATGAATAAAACCCTAATCAACATGGTATGTTGGATTTCTAAAGACCATTAACAACCTAGTACTCTGATACCATATTTTTCACGACCCAAGCCTAGGGCATAGAAGTGACACAGCGAATAGGGAACCCAAAGGGACCCCAAATATGCTTCTTAGCATATCAATCAAACATCTTTGGTCGCAAAAGCAAAAATAAGCATAATAAGTTATAATTAAAAGGGATACAGATCTAAGGGAAGTCTTGATATTTATAAAAGCAATAAAAGAGAAGTTCATAGCATAAACATAACATAGTATCCAACATCTCTAGCTTAGAATGGAGCGACGCCAAAACATTCTTTGGGCTCACCTTCATGATAACAAGTGTTCAACATAAATGAAGTCTCAACATAGCAAAAATAACATAGATGTTGTCCTCAAACATGAGGACTCACCAATGCTTTTCTCTGAAGTACCAAACTAGCCACTTGTAAGATGATCAACAAGAGCTCTGGTCCCTATATGGTAATATCATATAGGCATAAAGTATGCATTAGTATGTTTTAATGCACTAAGTATGCGAGGTGCAATGCCACAAAGTCATAAGCCAATATATTCAAGGTACATAATCATAAGCAATGGATATATAATCTAAATATGGCATGTATGATCAATGCTTCTAATAAAACATGCTTGTAAATTAATCAACTAGCATAAGATACCATATATATATAGGAATAGACCTTAACCAATATGAGTAAGACCAAGCGAACTACAACTTGAAATCCTAATGATTACCCCTCATTGGTAAAGAGGTGATCTACTTACCAAGGTAAATGATACTTCACCTTATGGGAACATGACGCATTTTGTATGAAGTAACCCTCCTTAGGGAAACATGACCCATTTTGAAAAGGATTTCATGATAAAGTATACTAGATAGATCCACTAGTATAGCAAGGGTAATAATCATAATCCTCTGGTGGCACATAGTTTGAGGAAAGGAGTATGGACCCCTGAAGATATGCCACACTGACATCCAATCCATCGGTGCTAAGTCTAATCCCATAAAATACTTGAAATAATCATATGTTAATAATAACCTGAATGGCTTGTAAGAACATGACTTGAGTAGCTCATAAACATGCTTGACCTCTAATAGTAAGCCAAACTTGAGCATGATAATATATTATAATCATACATAAATCTTTTCTTTAACATGAATGCCTCATAAGAGGTAAAAATTGACATGAATGGTTCACCAGAGGTTAAACTCTTGAAATAGGGCTTAACTTGATACTTGTAACATCATAGATACTTGTAACATCATAGATACTTTTCATGAATTCAACACATGCTTGAAAGCCCTTAATCATCATAAAGTCACTTGACTTGTAAATCATGTAATAGATCATCATTAGCTTGAGAATTCTTGTCATGTCATTTTATCAAACACATGGTGGATTCATGATACCTATTCAAAATCATACAATTCAAGAGTGAAATAAGATGAGTAAACTCAATGCAAATGAACCCACTAATATAGTAATAAAACCCCATGTAGGATACCTTGAAATCCATCAGAAAAGATCATAATAGCTCATAATTTCATAGCTCAAAACATGCATAGTCTTAATAGACATAATCAATTTATGGAATAATCTTGAAATAGATATTCATGCATAATCAATAATTACTTGATAAAACCCCAACATGATTTATGTTATAATTCATAATAAGTGATACCCATAGGTAATACAACTTAAAAACATGTTGGTTTCATAAAAAGAGAAGGTTTAGCTCCATCGGTGAAAGGACACATGGATGAAGACCCACATACCTTAAACCTTGAATTCCTTAAAATGACCTTGAAGTAGACTTAGATCTTAAAATGAATCCTTGAGTTCCAAAATCGAGCTTCAAATCCTCAGATTTGGATGAGAGAGTTGATAGTCTTATAGAGGTTTGAGAGAGGGTTTTATGAGTTATAGAGTTGAAAAAATGACTAAGTGTGGAAGATTTCACGTTTAAATGGGCATGGGGCTATTTGCCCAATTCCCTTAGATGATATAAGAAAATTAAAAAAAATTATATACTGGTTCGTGCCCTTGGCACGACATGAACCTAACGCAAAGGCAACTTTTATACTAGTTTGAACCACAGGCGCATCGCAACCTGGGTGCGGATAGTCACTGAAATTTCAAAAATTAGCAAAAATTATTTTTCACTACACGTCCTCTAAAATTTGGGTTATACCCATTTTTCACTCAATTTTTCCCTTAGATCGAGAATATAAAGTCAGGTTTTGAAATAATGCATGACTTTTTTGGTATAGGAAAATTACAATTATGGGACATTCCAAAGCACATGTGGGGTATTTCATGTAATCCAACTATTGTTTAGTCAAATGGAGTTGCTTACACTTCATGTTAGTTTACCGACCTTGACAAGGAGTAGTGGAAAATAAGTTAGAACCGACTTTCTTACTTTCACCCTCGAAGATGTCAAAGTCTCACAATGGTCTCAAAAAATCCAAGACTTTTACACATAGATGGTCACCAAGAATTTGGTTGAGCATGAGAAATATATGATCCTGTAGATAGCTGTACAGACGAGTTTGATAGGCTACAATAGAGATCTATGTTTGTTTCCAACTATGAGGCTAGATATCCCATGACTAGCATTTCTACTGAGTTTGAGAGGATCCGACTGTTCACCAAGGGCTTGGAAAGGTATCTTTTAGAGGCTACAACTTCCTTGGTGTTAGCAGGATGTACTTCCATATTTTTTTGGATCACACTCATATGATAGAGCATATCAGGCAAAATAGAGAGGGTGGTGGGAAAATATTTTGTCAAGATGGATAGTTTAATGGACACCTGCCACGAGATCAAGAAATTCAGAGGCATAGCCATCAGGGCTAGGCAGTTCAAGCAGCTATCCCAATATCTAATAGTGTTGATAGATCCAGATCTACTCAGGTGGGTAGTGCACCCAAGCATAGTGGTTCTTTGGCATAATCACTCATAGGCGAGACCCCAAGGCTTGTTATGTTTGTGATAACGTTGGGCACTTTTACAACCCTTGACCATATTGGTTGTTTTCTACTTAGGCATCAGGATCTCAGGCAGTAGCCATAGACACCTCTCCGGGCATGAGGGATGGTGCTAGAGGAGGTTGTGGTACAGGGAGAGGTGGTGCTTATGGAGACCCATAGGCTAGTGGTGGTCGTAAAGTTTGCTATGCTATTCATGACAAGGCCGAGGTAGAGGCTTTTCATGTAGTTATCACAGGAATGGTTCTAGTGTGCCACCATTCAGCTTCAGTTTTATTTGATCCAATCTCTACTTAGTCATATGTATCGGCATATTTTACTTCTAATAGTGATATTATATGGGAGATGCTTACTGAGCCTATTTATTTTTCCACCTTGATAGGTGAATTTGTAGCAGTGAATTAGGTTTATTAGGGTTGTGCTATGACTTTTAAAGGGAGAGATACTGTTGCTGATTTGATATTGTTGGATATGGTAGATTTTGATGTAATATGGGGTATGGATAGGTTGCCGCCTTATTATGCTATTCTTGATTATCATGCAAAGACTGTGATCATATCTTGCCCGAACTTGCCTCAGTTGATGTGGACTGGAACATCTAGCTCCTATTCTAAGGGTGTTATTTCGTATATGCATGCTTTTCGACTAATGGGGAAAGGATGTTTGGCATATTTAGCTCATGTTCAGGTTGTTTCTTAGGATTCCCCATCACTGGAGACTACCATGGTTGCTCGAGAGTTTATGGATGTATTTTCGATTGATTTTTCCGATATTCCTCCACATCATGATATTGACTTTGCTATTGATGTAGAACCAGGAGCTAAGTCTATTCTATTGCTCCTTATCGGATGGCTCCGATTGAATAAAAGGAGTTAAAGGAACAGTTAGAAGATTTGTTAAATAAAGGTTTTATCCATTTGAGTATATCTCCCTGAGGTGCTCCTGTATTATTTGTGAAGAAGAAATATGGCACTATGAATATTTATATTGACTATCATCAGTTTAATAAAGTGACCATCAAGAACAAATATCCCTTGCCTTGCATTTATGATCTTTTTGACTAGTTGCAGGGTGCCTTGGTGTTCTCCAAGATTGATTTGAGGTCCGATTACCATTTGTTGAGAGTTTGGGAGTCTGATATCTTGAAGATAGCTGTTAGGACCCATTATGGGAGTTATGAGTTTGTGGTCATATCATTTGGGCTGATTGATGTACCAGCTACTTTTATGGAGTTGATGAACCAAGTTTTCAGGCCCTATCTAGACATCTTTATGATTGTATTCATAGATGATATCTTGGTTACAAATAACTAGGAATATGTTGACGATTCCTAGGAATATGTGGAAGAAACTATAGAATCATCACAAACATCAGATAAAGAGGACTATACCCTACTCTTCATGAACCAGTACAAAGAACCTGAAGTCTCCAAAGTAAACGATGATGAAGATTGCATGACAGAGGATCCTATCCCAGAATGAAGGCCAGAACCAGCGACCACATATCAAAAATAAGTTAGAACCGACTTTCTTACTTTCACCCTCGAAGATGTCAAAGTCTCACAATGGTCTCAAAAAATCCAAGACTTTTACACATAGATGGTCACCAAGAATTTGGTTGAGCATGAGAAATATATGATCCTGTCAGAGTTCACTTTAAGGTTCTCCGGCATTCTCAGGGATTGGTGGAACACACTAGGATTGCAAGACATAACTACTTCTTATCATCCCATGACTTCATAGGCAACCTGAACATCCTCATGGATGTCTTCTATGGAGATACCCGCTAATGAAGAGACAAATTGTGGAGACAGCTCTTCAAAATGAAATGCATGTCACATGATAGAAATGTCATCTATATCTATTTCTACGTAATGGCAAGAATCTATATTGAGCTAGGAGGAGACCCTAGTTTAAAGCAGACATTCATGTCATCATTGTCTAAGATGTTAGCAGGGCACGGCATGACAATTATAGAAGAAAAATTATAGATCATAACTGCCCCATAAATCGGCTATATTAGGCAGATGATCTTCCAAGTACTGGACATCATTTGCACAAAGAAATTTATTTTGAAAAAGATTATCTAGAGCAACACTATACTTGATAGGGCATGCAGTAGGAGTGACATAGTCACCAAGTCCAACTGTGCGTGCTCAAGCTGCCGACTAAGATGAAAGGTCTACAAATAGTATAGGAGGTTCAAGCTGCCTAGACCTCCGGACGCAAGGTCGAGGATGATCCGACACACCTGATACTTCAGGAGAAGAAGTCCAGGCAACCGGGAAAACAGAAATTGGTGCTTCCTATGCAACAAACTTGGACACTTTGCCAAAAACTACCCATAGTACAGAAAATCAGTTAAGACCCTCACACTATTCGATGAAATAGTTGACCATACATGCATCTAGTTTCATGAGGAATTGAAGGTCCATAGCATGAGATATGATATGAACGATGTTATGATGATGAAAAGAGCTTATACATATGATATAATCTATATTATGTTTTGCATTCTTAGTAGAGATAACAATTTATATCTATCTTCTCCATGAAAGATGAACCAATGGGCGAAACACTCTTCTTCTTAGAAGTGTACGAAGTGGTGGAGGAGGATAGCAACATAACCAATGAATCTGACCACAGCATCTACAGGATATCCAAACCAAGAAAAAAAATGATGAGGTTTGGCACCCCTCATGTTCAACTAACTATCTTCTCATCCAAATGGGATAAGTCGGTGCATGTTATCGTACTTATGGATAAAGGGGTTGCATTATCCATCCTCAACCTAGCAATCTAACCCGATGATCACTTGATTTCTCACTTCTAAAACTTTAGTACTCCATCAAGAGAAGTCCTGATGACCAAGCTGATCACCAGGCACGCGGTTGTGATTAAGTTCTTCCTGGGCCTATAATTCAGTACAAAGCTCCTTGGTTCAACCTGGAAGAGATCTCATCGTTAGGTTTAACATCTATAGAATACTCAAGGATCGCCTTGAGATCAAAATGAGTGAAATAACTTTCAGGAAACAATTTAAGCCATACACCACTCTTCAAGTTATTCAACCTCTTTGGTGAAGACATTGATACTGAAAACACCATGTCTATCTCAATGATCTGACAACCACCAATACCTCCAGATGAAATGGCGGATTAGCCACTGGAATTGTTCACCTACTTCTAGGATCCCTTTGATCCATCAATCATGTGGAAAGAAGGATGTTCTACAAACTCCAGATGTTCAAAAAATATGGAGGATCCATCCTCAAACATTTTAGAGTCTACCCAGAGTGCCCATTCTACCATGTATTCATTATCATGCCAGATGATTTCCCCCAGGAACTCCTATGGTTTTTTTGGTACTTATGTCACCAATACTACATCCTTATGGAGTTCAACTGCAACCTGTTTATGGATTTTGACAGAATCACACCACCTCTACAGAAGTTCATACTTTGGTTTCGATAAAGAAGATGGTAGGTATATTACTTCATATTTTCCTATGAGGTCAAGATTTTCATTTTGCATAGGTTAAAAACCCAAAAATTGTGAAAATGTGCCTAAAAATGCTCGGAATTTAATTTTCATATATCTCAAAATTCATATGTTATTTTAGAAATTTGACTTCTTATTCATGTTCAGGGGGTCAACATTATGGGGAAAAGGGGTCTAACTCTGATTTAAATTCATGCCTTATTTCAGAAATCCAACTTCATATTTGGTTCAGGGGGTCAAAATTAGGGGCAAAAGGGTCTAACTCTGATTTTAGAGCGAACAATTCACAATTTCATAATTCAAAGTGACGATTCTAGTGGCTTCTCAGCGTCTGGGGTGCAACGCGCACCAATGTATTTTCTGTCTAATTTTTAATTTTTGGTACAAGTCTTTTAAGTCTTGATCCTAAGCCTCCCCACATGAGAAAACACCTATGCTTAGGATTATTTCACCCTCTTATTACCCAAGACATTTCCCAATACTCACTCAAATACTTAGTTCTATATTACCCTCAAGATTAAAATCTCAAACGCTTATTTAGATTTCAAGTTTCTCCTTCAAGGTTCAAGTCTCCATCTCCAATATTCACCAAGTGTTTCTCCAAAGTTCCGGTTTATAGGTTTTAGCCATTGGGTCCTTCCACCCATGGTGCCCTAATTTTCTTTTTACTCAATTTGCATGTTTTAAAGTTGATTTTGCAATTGCGTTTACTAGTATTAACATGTCTATGAACTATGTTAAAGCTATGTAAAGTTGTGACTGTTTTGCTATGTTTTGAGCTATAAATCATGAATCTATTGTAAGATTTGATGAGGGTTTTTGATGTATATTGTTTGAGGGTGTTACAAGTTGTTGATTGATGGTTTTAAAAGAGTTTTTTTTTGCATGATTTCATCTCTAAATTGCATGGTCTTGTACCGCCATTACACATTCACCAAGTGTTTGATAAAATCTCTAGTTATGGTTTCATGAGGAATTGAAGGTCCATAGCATGAGATATGATATGAACGATGTTATGATGATGAAAAGAGCTTATACATATGATATAATCTATATTATGTTTTGCATTAGACCATGCCCAATCCGAGGGGAATAAGAGCCCGAATAATCTAGATGGTGGTTTGTACTCATAAACCCAGTGAAAGGTTTTTACTTCTCCACTGGGGTGATGGGGTGGCATCATCACTAACCTGATGGGGGTTTGTACTCATCAACCTAGTGAAGGATTTGTACTTCTTGACTAGTGTGATAGGGTGGCATTATCACAAACTAAGTGAAGGGTTTGTACTTCTCCACCAGGGTGATGGGGTGGCATCATCACCAACCTTGTAGGGTCAACTAAGTCATAGAAGCAATAATAGAAGAGAATCTACTCACAATCCCCGATAGTAGCCCACTAACCCAAGTGAATAGACACAAAAAATCCACACAACCACTTGGGCACAGAAGAAGCCCCACCATCTATAAAAAGAATAGAGAAGAAATAGTGAAACTAGGATCCATCAAAATCAAAACCTTCTACTTACCTTTCTTCACTTTCCTCCTTGAAGTGTTATGATCATCTAAAAGAGCAAAGAACATTCTTTAGAGGTGAAAGCCCTATTTCGCTTCTAAAGCATGACATAGACCATGAAGAAGGAAAACATTTCCTAAAATGTCTCATAGCCTCCTACTCATAGTTCTGGTGTACAATACAACCATGAATAAGACTCTAATCAACACGGTATGTTGGACTCCAAGGATCTATCAACCTAGTGCTCTGATATTATCAATGTTATGACCCAAGCCTAGGGCCTAAACATGATCGGCGAATGGGTAACCCGAAGGAACCCCAAACAAGTCTCATAGCATATCATTACACATCCTTGATCACAGAAGCAATATAAAACAACATAAGAAACATGAACAAGAAGAATTAGGACTAAAGGAAGGAGATAGAGAATTTAATACTTAAATAACTTAGATGAGTCAAAGCTCAAACATAATGCATAACTTGTCCAACAACACCTCTATA
>DF359235.1:30490-44993 GCA_000787875.1 Solanum virginianum | reverse complement strand
CCAACAACACCTCTAAACATAGATACTTAGTGGGGGCCAAGACAAAGCAACTGGGCTCACCCTCATGGTCATAAGTATATAATAAATGAATGAGAGTCTTAATATATAATATAAGAGAGTAGTCATTGTTCCCCGAATAGATGACTAACCAAGGCTAACTTGAACAATCCATCTAGCCATGAGTAGAATCAATAAGACCTCCGGTTTCGATATGGTAACATCATGCAAACATAGAGTATGCATTAGTACATTTGAATGTACTAAGTATATAGGATGCAATGCTAGTAAGAGATAGGTAACATAATCAAAATGCATAATTATAAGCAAAGGATAGGTATAACATCAATATGGCATATATGCTCTATGCTTAAGGTAAAATATGCTAGTAAATCATGATCAAGGGATATACACTCAATATGAGAAATACACTCAGACCCTTTTGTACCAACCTTCATGAAATTGGCCAAATGACCCCCACTCACCTTACGGTATAACTTTCTTGGAGAGTATCATCAATACCCCTACCATACGACATAGTCTTTTTGGTAAGTAATATAAGACGTCCCCTACTTACGACATTATCTTTTAGGTAGGAAACGTGATTCATTCTATCCTATGGCATGGCCTTTTTAATAGAGTGTCCACACCTTATGATATGATCTTTTTGGTGAGAACCTTTAGTCTTTCTACCTTAGGGCATAACCTTTTTGGTGGGGTGTCTATACTATCCGATATAATCTTTTTGGTAGGCACAATTAGCTATTCTACCTTACAGCATGGCCTTTTTGGTAGGGTGTCCATACCTTATGATATGATCTTTTTGGTAGGAACCATTAAATACTCTACCTTACGGTATGGCCTTTTCGGTAGGAATCATTAACCACTCTACCTTATGACATGACCTTTTCGGTAGGAATCATAGAACTAGCTTATCAAACCATTATGTTCAAATCATTAAGAAAGAACTCCTAATTTTCCCAATAACATAACAAACATAAGAACCCAACAATCTATTTGCAACACCATAGGTACTTCTCCATGAAAACAACTCATATAGACATCCCTATCATCACTACAAGGTCATCTATGCCTACACATCCTCTCCTCATTATACGTCATATGCCTATAATTATCTTAACATCATTCCATCATTATTTCATCATCATATAATCATCATAACACCATTCAACTCATAAGACATGCATTGTACCTTTAATTTTTCAAGAAATCCTAGCCGGACATTTTATCAAACACTTGACGGGTATGTAATGGAGGTAAAAGACCATACAATTTGGAGATAAAATCATGCAAGAAAATACATTGTAAAACCATCATTCAATGCCTTTTAACACCCTCAAGAAATACACATCAAAACCCCTCATCAAATCTTACATTAGATCAAAGATTTAGAGCTCAAAGCATGCTAAAACAACATATTTTAATGAACATAAATTACTGGGTAGTAAATTTCTCAATATACGAGACCCACATGTAAAATTAACTTTAAATTATGCAATATTAAGTAAAAGAGTGTTTAGACACCATGGGTGGAAGGACCCAATGATTCAATACCACAGACCTTAGCTTTTAGTGAACCCTTAAAAGAGATTGGAGATGGAGACTTGAAGCTTGAATGAAATCTTTGAAGAAATCCTTAAGAATGATCTTGAGTTTAGGACTTCAATTTAGGGTGAAATATGAGTCTAAATGTTTGAGTAAGTTTTGGGGAATGTTTAGGGTGATATGAGGGTGAAATGAGGCTTAGTATATGTATTTTCAAGTGTGGGAACCCTTAGGCCCAAGAATTATAAGTCTTGGACCAAAATCACAAAAACTAGACCCAAATAACACTAATCTGCATCACCTCACTATAAACTGAAATTTCTGCACAAATGAGTTTTACAAAAATGGGCAAAAATCCTTCATCCAAAATTAGAATGAAGTGAAAAGAAGTGTCTTGGAAAGATAATTCAAAGGTTTTTCAGTTGATAGGTCATGGGCCACCCAATTCTTTGTGTGCTAAGAGATATACCCTTTTAAAGTTGACCCTCCTAAATAGTATACTTTGCGATTTTTGGATTTTGATACAGTTACTCTAAAATTCGAGTTAGACCCATTTCCCACTCAATTTGACCCCCTTAAAATGAATATGAAGTCAAATTTTCAAAACAACAAATGAGTTTTTAGATATATGGAAAATAAGATTTTGGGCACTTTCGAGGCACATTTTCTAGTACTTTCTTTTTGGGTCGTTTCACTGGAATTATAGAGCACTGGTTAGGTGGTTTGAAGTAGGAGAAATGGCTTTGTTTGGTCCGGATCTAGTGATGGAGCCTATAGAGAAGGTAAGGTTGATTTGAGAACGCTTGAGAATAGCCCAAAGTCGTCAATAGTACTATGCCGATATGAGGAAAAGGGAGCTTGAATTTAAAGTTGGTGATTGGGTTTATTTGAATGTTTCACCCAGGAAGGGTGTGGTTCGTCTTTGTAAAAATGGTAAATTGAGTCTAATATTTATTTATAGGGTGTCGAGAAGGATTGGCAAGGTGGCTTATGAGTTGGAGTTGCCTAGTGAAATAGAATTGGTTCATTTGGTCTTTCATTTATCCATATTGAGGAAATGTGTGGGTGATCTGAATGCTATTGTCCCATTGGATATTGTGGGTGTTGTTAAAGACAACTTGACTTATGAAGAAGTTCTAGTAGAGATCTTGGATAGACAAGTGAAGGGGTTGAGGAACAAGGATGTGGCTTCCATTAAGGTCCATTGGAGGAATCAAAAAGTCAAAAGTGCTACATGGGAGGTCAAAGTGGACATACAAAAGTGATATCCCTATATCTTTCATTCTACTCAAGACTAAGGTAAATTCTAATTCTACTATGTGATTTCATGTATCATGTATCACCGCTATATGACATATGCATGCATTCATGTTTATATTGACAAGTTCATGGTGATTTTGACACTTATGATGAGATTTTTGAAATGATGTTTAAGTGCATTATTCCATTCTTGTTGGGGATGACTTCCTTATGATTATTCTTCTTATGTATGTTTCTTTGACATTCAAGGATGAATGTTCCCAAGGCGGAGATACTAAAATGACCCCAAAAAGTGTCCGAGCATGTGCCTCGAAAGTACTCGAAATTGTAATTTCCATATATCTCAAATTTTATGCGTGATATTGAACATATGACTTCATATTCTTAATCAAGGGCAAAATTGAGTGATGAAGGGGTCTAACCTCGATTTTAGAGCAATCATAGCAAAATTTGAAAATCATAAAATGCAATTTTCGAAGAGGTTTCTGCGCCCATGGCGCGATGCGCCAAGGATGCGGCTCTGTTTATTTTCTGGATTGTTTTATTGTTTTGGTCCAAGGCTCTTGGATCTTGAGCCTATGCCATCCCATGCATAAAAATACCAATACTTAGCCATATTTTACCTTCATATCATACAAGATATCTACCAATACTGCGTCAAACACTTAACAAATATTTTACTCAAAATTGAAGTGCCAAATCTCATCCCAAATCGCAAAGAAATCACTCAGGCTTCAAGTCTCGATTCCAATCTTCATTAAGGAATTCTCCAAAGTTAAGATATGTGGGTTTCAACTATTGGGTCCTTTCAAATTTCATGTTGCTAAGTTGAATTACTTATGGGTCTTACTATAAATTTGACTATGAACTATGTTGGGGTTTCATAAAATTTTGACTTCTTAAGCATGTTTTGAGTTATCAATCTTTTATCTATCTTGATATTTAATGAAGGGTTTTGATATATATTGCATGAGGGTACTACAAAGTGTTGGTAGGTGGTTTTATATTGAATTTACTTGCATGATTTCACTCTTGAATGCACGGTTTTATATTAGCATTACACACCGGCCAAGTGTTTGATAAAATGTCCAGTTAATGCTTCTTGAGTTGTTGAAGGCCTAATGTATGACATAGGAGTTAAGTTACTTTATTATGATAAAAGGATGGTATATATATATATGTGTGTGTGTGTGATTTCATAAGAAGCATCTATTGTTTTCTAAGTTGACCATACCCAATTGAGAGGTGATGCCTCAATCGCCTCGGATGGGGGTGCTAAGCCATCAACCAATTAAGGGGTTGGTACCTAAATAACTTTTGATGGAGGGTGTTCATGTTTGTCAATAAATTGAGGGGTTGGTACCTTAGTCACCTTAGATAGGGGTGGTAAGCCATCAACCAATAGAGGGGTTGGTACCTCAATCACTTCTAAGGGGTGATCTACCTTGGATTCCAAGTACTATGTTTGCTTGGTCTACGATGATGGAATCTTCCTTCAGAAGTAATATGTATATATAACCATGTTTTACTTCAAGCATCATTCATACATAACATATTGTTATTATGTTGTCCATTGCTTATGATATTGCATTCTACCTATGTTGCCAATATCTTGTTGCATTGCATCCTACATACTTTGTACATTAAAATGTACTAATGCATACTCTATGCCAATATGATGTTACCATGTAGGAACCAGAGCTCCACTTGACCATTCTCCTCCTACACGTGACTAGTACAATTTCTCTCAAAGCAAGTTGGTGAGTCCTTAACTTCGAGGACATGCCTCTCTTGATTATGCTTTGTATTGACTCCTTTTATGTTGGCTAATTATGACTATTAGGGTAATCTCGGTTGCTTATCTTAGGCTCCATTAAGTTCTACGTTTAGAAGTGTTGTTGGACAAGTATGTAATGATGCTATGAGCTTTGACTCTCTTTGACACTTTTGATGTCTTATGATATGAAAGATGTCCCTTAGCCCCATGTTTTTTTTTACTATCTCTTATTGTTGTTTTGTTGGTTTTACGAACAAGGATGTATAATGATATGTTAAGAAGCTTGATTAGGGTCCCTTCGGGTTCCCCATTTTTCGTGCCACGTCTAGTCCCTAGGCTTGGGTTGGGACAAACTTGGTATCAGAGCATTACATTGTTAATGGTCCTTGGTATCTGGTACACCGCGTTGATTAGAGTCTTATTCATGGTCGTGTTGTGCACCACAACTATAAGTAAGAGGCTATGAGATGCTTTAGGAAATGTTTGCCTTCTTCTTACTCTATGTCGTACTATAGAAGTTAGGTAAGGTTTCCCCTCTAACAAATATTCTTTTCTATGGTAGATTATGCCTAACATAAAATGAAGAAGAGCTCGCATAACCGAGGGACAATCGGCTCAAGGGGAGCTTCAGGATGTTCTCACCTTACTAGCTCAAATTAAAGCTAATCAAGTCAAACAAGGGGCCCAAGCCCCTCATGCTCCTACTCTGGTGTCTGGGGCAATAGACTTTATGATGATGAACCCTCTAGAGTTTAATGGGTCTAAGGTGGATGAGGACCCTCAAGAGTTGATTAATGAGGCATACAAAGTGTTGTCTGTCATAGCTGTGAGGTCAAAAAAGAATATGGATTTGGTGGATTACCAACTCAAGGGGGGTTGCCCGTATATGGTATACCCAATGGAAGGAGGTAAAAGGGAATAAAAATGTGATTCTATTGGAGGAGTTTAACGCGGCTTTCCTCAACTGGTTCTTTCCTGTTGAGCTTAGGGAAGCCAAAATGATGGAGTTGATGAATTTGGAGCAAGGATCTGTGATTGTGAGGGATTATGCCCTCAAGTTCAACCAACTCTCAAAATATTCTCCCCACATGGTTGCCGACCCAAGGTCTAGAATGAACAAGTTTGTGATGGTGAATCTGACTTAGTGAATGGGGAGTTCCGGGCTGCTATGTTGATTACTAACATGGATTTGTCCTACTTGATGACTTATGATGAACAATTGGAGGGTGGGAAATTGAGAAAGAGAAGGGGTCATGAGGCCAAGAGTGCCCATTTTGATAGTAAGTTCCAACGTCACAAGGGTGGTTGTCTTCATTATGGCCAAGGGTCTTCTTATGCTCCTAATAGAAGATTTGTCATTGACTACCCAAGGGCCCAAGATGATGGTGAAGTAGTTCCTAATGCTATGTCTCCAAAGTGTGGTAGGGGTCATGGTGGCCCATGTTTGACGGATATTAATGCTTCTTGTTGTTGTGGAAAGTAGCCCACAAAATGATTTATTGTCCACAAAATCGCAACCAGGGTAGAGATGGTCATCCACAAGGCTGGGGTGCTAATACAGTTCCGTTGGGGAGAGGAGGTCAACAAAGTGATGCCTTAAGGAACAATCAGTTTTATGCTCTTCAAGGTAGGTAAGGGGTAGATGAGGTACCCGATATTGTCACCGGTATGTTAAGAGTCTTTGATTTTGATGTATATGCATTGATTAACTCGGGTGCCACTCTTTCTTTTTTTACTCCTCTTATTGCCAAAAAGGTTTATGTTGAAACCGAATTGTTATGTGAGTCTTATAAGGTGTCTACTCCCACTTGTGCATCTATTGTTGCTAGTGATAGGATTGAGGTTAGAAATAACACTAGTATGGAGTGAATACTAGAATGCCGAAGCAACAACAATAAAAGGAAAGAGAAAAACTAATTAAAGATATGGGAGATTCAAAGGGAAGATCCAAGAATTTCCAAGAAATTGATATTCTAAGGCCTTGACAAGATCCAAGTAACAACGTAAAGATTTATGGAAGAAATATAATGCCTTTACTTGAGAAAATGAATTAAAATATTAGATTTAGATCTTCACCACTTTATGAGTAACTAAATACAATAATTAGTATGTAAACTAATCACCTTCTAAAGAATACCAAAAACAAATAAAAGCTGGTAAAGGTTTAAAGATAAATTCTCAAAGAACAAGTCACAAAGGTTCAATAGAACTATCTCAAATATTATTAATATCAATCTAGTTATCTTTTATGAATGAAAAATGACTCCTGTATATATTATAGGGTCCTTGGACGTCCAAGAATCCTTATTTTAGGCCCAAGGAGTATCCAAAACCTAGAAAGAAAATTACAAGGTAAATCCTACTCTAAAAAGGAAATAAAGTTACCTTAATTAGGAATAGATCTAGTAGTTTTAGGAAAGCAGTAAATGGTACTAGGATAACTTAAATAGAACAAGGAAAAAGTTAATAACCTATATATAAATAAGGAAATAAGATAAAACACAACTAGGAAAAGAATCTTGACAAATTTGGAAAGTTTGACTAGTCTTCTCTGCAAACTTAGGCAAAAAGCAACCTTTGTACCATTTGCATCAACTTTACCTTTACCTCTGTCTTCTTGAGGTTTAGAAGGAGCTTTTCCATCTTGATTTGACCATGGCTTTTTAGAGATAGAGTTAGGCCAATTTTTCCATGAGTTAGGTTGCTTCTTCTTCATCTTGATTTGTTTTTCTACTTTAACAGACAAATCAACTAACTCATCTAAAGTTACATACTATTGTATATCTACTACATTAGCTATTTCAAAATTTAAACAATTTAAAAATCTAGCCATTGTAGGTTCTTGTTCCTCCATGCAACTAGCTTTGATCATAGCCATATCCATGCTTCTGAAGTACTCATCTACCGACATGGAACCTTTCTTCAAGTGTTGAAAGCAAGATTGCAGCTCTTTTTGAAAACATGGTGACACAAACCTCTTCCTTATCACCCTCTTCATCTCTACCCAGGTGGCAATAGGTGGTAGCTCATCTTGCACTCTATCCCTAGCAAGATTTATCCATCAAGAAGAAGTATAATAAGAAAACTCAACAACAAGTTTAACTTTCTTACACTCAGAGTAGTTATGACAATCAAAGATGGCTTCAACTCGTCTCTCCCAATCAAGGTACAAGTCTTGGTCCCTTGTCCCCTTGAAAGATAGAATCTTTATTGTTATACTACTTATATTATCATCTTCTACTCTACCTCTTTGTCCCCTCCTAGATCTTATTTCTAAATTAAGTTCACCATCAAAATCATCATTATCATATTTAAAATTTACAAAAGGGGCATGGGATAAATTTCTTTTAACTTGGGGTCTAACATTATTGGGTGGTACAATATTATTCTCCCTCCTAATTATAGCTATGGTCTCACTCTACTCGGTAATCATATTTCTCATCTCTTGAAATTGAAGGTTCTATCTCTGGAATTGTTGGTGCATAGCTTGAAGGGTGAAGTCATTCCTTCCTTTGATCTCAGCCTCTAAATGATCCCTTTCTTCATCACCACCTAAATTAGACATCGTAAAGGAAAATATTCACACACTTAATATGGCTTTTACCCACTTTTAAACTCATCCACACTTGTCTTTTCCCCTCAAATAACCTTTGAACAAGAGAACTTTGTATATTTATAATTAAACCCAAACAAGTATCAAGTTCTTAGTAATAAAGATTAGATTTTTGGGGCACAAAAGAAAGTAAAGAACTAGTCTTGGAACAAGTAGGATATTAGTTGAAACAAAACACAAATAGAAAGGAACTTACTTAGAATTATATAAGAATAAGAAAAACATTTCCCTTATCCTCAAAAATTTAGAATTCCCTCTTCTTAATTCCTTTTTATTTGGAAACAACTAAGGCATGATTTTGAGGGTAAGTAAATGGATTACTTGGAAAGCAAGCTAACTCCTTTTTTTAAGACCTTTTTTTTACTTTTTTTTCTTTTTTACATTTTTTTTGCTCTATATTTAAGAAATCCTAAGATTTACCAAGAACAAAATCTTTATAGAACCACTCTGATATCATTTGATAGGATCGAGGTTAGAAACTATAGTAATATGGAGTGAATACTAGAATTCGGAAGTAACAACAAAAACAAAAAGAGGAAAACTAATTAATGATATGGGAAATTCATACGGAAGATCCATGAATTTCTAAGAAATTGATATTCTAAGGCCTTAACAAGATCCAAGTAACAACATATAGATTTATGGAAGAAATCTAATGCCTTTACTTGAGAAAAAAAATTAAAATATTAGATTCAGATCTTGACAGCTTTATGAGTAACTGATGACAATAATTAGTATGTAAAGTAATCACCTTCTAAAGAATATAAAAAATAAATAAAAGCTGGTAAAGCTTTAAAGATAAATTCTCAAAGAACAAGTCACAAAGGTTCAATAGAACTCTCTCAAATATTATTAATATCAATCTAATTATCTTTTATGAAAGAAAATAACTCCTATATATATTATAGGGTCCTTAGACATCCAAGAAACCTTAATTTAGGCCCAAGGAGTATCCAAAACCTAGAAAAAAAATTATAAGGTAAATCTTACTCTAACAAGGAAATAAAGTTACCTTACTTAGGAATAGACCTAGTAGTTTTAGGAAAGCATTAAATGGTCCTAGGATAACTTAAATAGAACAAGGAAAACATTAATAACCTATATATAAAAAAGGAAATAAGGTAAAACCCAACTAGGAAAAGAATCTTGATAAATCTGGAAAGTTTGACTAGTCTTCTCTGCAACCTTGGGCATAAAGCAACCTTTGTTGTGGCTAATTTGTGGAATTTTCTTGGCCTTATTTGCATGAAATTATCTCTCTGCAACCTTGGGCAGAAAGCAACCTTTATTGTGGCTGATTCTTGGACTCTTCTTGGCCTTATTTGCATGAAATTTAACCCTAAAATTCCTCATCTTGGACTTGAATTTAGGCTACCAAATAATTGTACCATTTGGACAATTCATCCTTCTTGGTCTTTAGCTCTTCTTCCCCAACAAGATACCTTTGGATTTGCAATTAAAGTCCATTAAGAATATCATTAAACTCCTATGTTTGAGATATTGTTATGGGCCTCTTTTGATCATCTAAACCTTCATCCTTGTCATCCTTGTCTTTTAATGGAGTAAAACTTTTTATGATGTTAGGTAGAAAGGTCTGTAGAAATTAATTCATTTGTATCTTGCATAAAATAGTGCCTTGTGATCTAGTTGAGTTGGATATGGTTGATTTTGATATTATTCTTGGCATGGATTCTTGCATGCATATTATGCCTCTATTGATTGTAGAACCCATATGGTCAAGTTCCAAATCCTAAATTAACTCGTCCTTGAGTGAGAAAGTCATGGTATGGTGAATGGTAGGTTCATCTCTTGCATTAAAGCCAAAAGTTGATTTCTAAGGGGTGTCTCTATCATCTTGTGAGGGTTAGGGATGTGGAGTCCAAAGCCATTCCTATAGAATCAGTTCTAGTGGTTAGTGAGTTTTTTGATGCCTTTCCAAATGACCTTCCCGGTGTTCCTCCCAAAAGGGAAACAGACTTTGGTATAGACCTCCTTAACGATACTCAACTGATTTGTATTCTCCTTTACCATATGGCCCCAGCAGAGTTAAAGGAGTTGAAGGAGCAATTAAGGGATTTGTTGGAGAAAGGTTTTATTAGGACTAGCCAATCACCTTGGGGTGCACTGGAGTTGTTTGTAAAGAAGAAGGATTGGTTCCTTGGAATGTGCATTGACTACCAACAACTTAATAGGGTCACCATAAAGAATGAGTATCCTCTACCAAGGATTGATGATCTATTTGACCAACTTCAAGGGGCTAGTCACTTCTCTAAGATTGATCTTTGGGCTGGGTATCATTAAGTGAAGGTGAGGGAGTGTGACATTCCAAAGATGGACTTCCGGACTAGGTATTGGAATTATGGATTTTTCTTTATATCTTTTTGGTTGACCAATGCATCGACTATCTTCATGGATCTTATGAATAGGGTCTTCGAACCCTGCCTTGATTTAATTGTGGTTGTTTTGTTGATGATATCTTGATCTATTCTCATAGTGAGGAAGAGCATGTGGGTCATTTGAGGGTGATGCTACAAAAATTGAGGGAAGAGAAATTGTATGCCAAGTATGAAAAATATGAATTTTGTTGAAAGAGGTTGCCTTTCTAGTTCATGTGGTATCGGAGAATGGTGTTAAGGTGGATCCTAAAAAGATGGAAGTGATTAGAAATTGGCCTAGAACTTTGACCCCATCGGATATTAGAAGTTTCTTGGGCTTAGTGGGTTACTACTAGAGGTTTGTGAATGGGTTCTTTTCTATTGTTTCTCCCATGAATAAGTTGACAAAAAGAAGGCTAAGTTTGTGTAGACCGATGAATGTGAAAGAGTTTCCAAACCTTGAATGATAAGCTTGTTTCCGCTTATATGTTGTCTTTATCGGAAGGCTTGGAAGGGTTTGGTGTGTATTATGCTGCCTCTAAATTGGTTTGGGTTGTTTTCTGATGCAAAATGGTAAGGCAAAAGTGTATGCCTCTAGGAAACTTAAGGTACATGAAAAGAACTATCCTACTCAAGTTCTTGAATAGGCCACCGTGGTATTTGCTTTGAAAATTTTGCGTCAATATTTGAATTGGGTGCATGTTGATGTGTTTACCGATCATAAGAGTCTCCAATATGTGTTAACTCAAAACCATCTCAACTTAAGGCAAAGAAGGTAGTTAGAACTTCGATCATAAGAGTCTCCAATATGTGTTCACTCAAAACCATCTCAACTTAAGGCAAAGAAGGTAGTTAGAACTTCTTAAGGATTGTGATATGAGTATGCGTTATCATCCTGGTAAGGCTAAGGTTGTGGCCGATACTTTGAGTAGGGTGTTAGTGGGTAGCCTAGCTCATGTTGATAACGAGGGCAAAGAGGTGGCTAGAGAGGTCCATCGGTTGGCTAGATTGGGGTTTAGGTTGGAAGTGGTTGATAGTGGTAGTATTGTGGTTGCTGATGGTTCAAAATCATCCTTTGTTGATGAGGTAAAAGAAAAGCGAGCTCTTGACCCCTCCTTGTTAGAATTGAAGGCATAAGTGAGTGAGGCCAAGGTGGAGGTTTTCTCCTGAGAGGGAGATAGTGCCCTTAGATACCAAGGTAGGTTGTGTATGCCTTATATTGATGACTTGAGATAGCAGGTTCTTGTTCAGGCTCATAATTCATTGTATTCTATTCACCCCGGTTCTACAAAGATGTATAAGGATTTGAGGGAGGTATTTTTGTAGGGTTGTATGAAGAAAGTTATTGCAAAATTTGTATCCAGTTGTCATAGTTGCCAACAAGTTAAAGTCGAACATCAAAAGCCAGGTGGCCTAACCCAAGATATAGAGATTACTACTTAGAAGCTGGAGGAAATTAACATGGATTTTGTGGTTGGGTTACCTAAGACTAGAAAGGATTTTTATTCTATTTGGGTTGTGGTTGATAGAATGACAAAGTTAACTTATTTCCTACTGGTTAAGGCTACTTATGGGGCCAAAGACTATGCTAAATTGTACATTGATGAGTTGATTAGATTGCATGGGGTGCCCTTGTCTATCATATCGGATCGTGATGCTCAATTCAACTCACACTTTTAGAGGTCCTTCCAAAGAGTTCTTGGTAGCAAGGTTAAGCTTTGTACGACCTTTCACCTTCAGACGGATGGCCAAACCTAAAGAACTATCCAAACTCTTGAGGATATGCTTAGAGCTTGTGTTTTAGAGTTTAAGGGTAGTTGGGATGATCATCTTCCATTGATTGGGTTTGCTTATAATAATAGCTATCATTCTAGCATTGGTATCGCACCTTTTAGGCCCTCTATGGTAGGCGTTGTAGGCAACTGGTTGGGTGGTTTGATGTGGGAGAAATGGATTTTTTGGGTCCAGATCTGGTCATAGAGGCTATGGAGAAGGTAAGGTTGATTAGAGAACGGTTGAGAACAGCGCAAAGTCATCAAAAGTCCTACGCCGATATGAGGAGAAGGGAGCTTGAAACTAAAATTAGTGATTGGGTCTATTTGAAGGTTCCACCCATAAAGGGTGTAGTTCATTTTGGTAAAAAGGGTAAATTGAGTCTAATATTTTTTTGTCTTTATAGGGTATTGAGGAGGATTGGCAAGGTGGCTATGAGTTGGAGTTGCCTAGTGAAATAGAATTGGTTCACCCGGTGTTTTAGAAGCTTGAAGGAAATCCTTAATTCCAAATGAGATTTTTGAGACTTCAATTTAGAAATGAAAAATATGCCTAAGTGTTTGAGAAGATATTGGGAATTTTTAGGATATCCATGTTGAGAAATTGTGTGGGTGATTTGAATACTATTGTCCGATTGGATATCGTGGGTGTTGTTGAAGACAACTTGACTTATGAAGAAAATGTAGCTAAGATCTTGGAAAGACAAATGAAGACATGGGAGGCCAAAGCGGACATGCATAAGTGATATCCCTATCTCTTCCATTCTACTCAATCCTAAGGTACTAATTCTAATTCTTCTATGTGATTTCATGTCTCATGTATCAGTCCTGTATAACAAATGTTCCCAAGGGGGAGATATTGAAACAACCCCAAAAAGTGCTCGAAAATGAGCCTCGGAAGTGCCCAGAAACGTAATTTTCGTACATCTAAAAATCCATGCTTGATATCGAAAATTTAACTTTATATTCTTGTCGGGGGGAAAAATTGAGTGAGGAAGGGGTCTAATACAAATTTTAGAGTAACCGTATCAAAATTTGAAAATTGCCAAATGCTATTTCTAGAGAGGTTTCTGCGTCCAAGGTACGACGCGCCAAGGGCACGCCTCCATGTATTTTGTGGACTATTTTGTTGATTTTGTCCAAGGCTCTTGGGTCTTGGGTCTAACTCTTCCCATGCATAAAAATACCTATACTTTTCCATATTTCACCTTCATATCATACAAAACATTCCCCAATATACCCTCAAGCACTTACATAAATATTTTTCTCAAAATTCAAGTGTCAAATCTCATCCTGGATCTTAAAGAAATCACTCAAGCTTCAAGTTTCCATTGAAATCTTCATGAAGAATTCTCCAAAGTTAAGGTATGTGGGTTTCAACCATTGGGTCCTTTCACCCATGGTACCCAAGCTTTTTTCTTTTTTACATAAATCTCATGCTTCTAAGTTGATTTATTTATGGGTCTTACTTACTATGAATTTGAACTTTGTTGGGATTTCATAAAAGTGTGACTGTTCACCCTCATAGTCAAAATAGAAAATAAAGAAGAGTGTCTCAATGGATAATAAGAAATGTAGACTAAGGTCCCCGAAGTGGAGGACTCACCAACTAGCTTGTAGTACAGAACTAGCCATGAGAAGAAGTAGGATGATCAACTTGGGCACTGATTCCTACATAGTGATATGATGTAGGCAAAAGTGTGCATTAGTACGTTTGAATGTAATAAGTAAGTAGGATGCAATGCAACAAGGCATAGGCATCATAATCAAAATGCATAACATTAGGCCATAGGCATAATATAACAATATAACATGTATGATCGATGCATAATTAAAACATGCTTACGTAACTGATGCTCATATAGGATATCATATATGTAGAAGAGACCAAGCTAGATTTCCAAAGTACAAATCCCTTGGTAGGTTAGTGTTAATATCACCCATCAACCTGGTGTGTGAGGTAGGAACCCCTCATCTAGGTTAGTGATAATTTTACCTATCACCCTAGTGTGTGAGGTATAAACCCCTCATATAGGTTAGTGGCAATCTCACCTACCACCCCTGTGTTTGAGATACTAACCCCTCAACTAGGTTATCCGAGCTCTTAGTCCCCCCGGATCGAGACGGATGGCCAAACCTAAAG